>JAKTTK010000142.1:421522-470145 GCA_030581415.1 Waltiozyma mucosa
CCCCCCCCTATTTCTACAATTAAATAGAAAAAAAATTTAAAAAAAAATCAGGGAATGCGAAATTGTATGGGATCAAATTTTTATATAATATTAAACTATATAGATGAGCGTTATAGAGAGAAAGAGCGAAAAAGCACAAAAATAGTAAGTACTAATATCTATATATATAATAAATATATATATGGTAGAAATCAGGACCGAATTCAACTTATTGGCTAATAACTATTAACCATTCCACCGTATAATTCACTTTGGAACAGAGATTGAATGTTCATTTTTAAACTAAATGGAAAATGAAAGGAAACAGAACTTGCAATAACCGAACTTGTGATATTGAATATTTTGATATTCAAATGCTTAATGTTCGATGCTCATACCATATAGTAGTTAAGTAGAGTTTTTTTTTGGAATTGAGCGTTATGAAAATTTAGCAAGTGCTAGTATTGCCCGTGAGTTTTGGGCAGAGAACCCACGCGCTCATCAATTCAGCAGCAGATTGGCCGTGGCCGTACTAGACATAATATTATTATTTATAGATTGAATAATAATGATGTAGCTGTCAAACTTGTCGATAATATTTGATAAACTCAATTTCAATCAAAATTTTAATCAGTTGAAAAAATCTTTACCATAGACGGATCCCACCTTGTACATAGTATACTATTAGCCCAATAATGATTAATGGAGCTTTACTGGTGTTGGCTATTGTCATTATATACACTGCCACAGGCTTCTATAGAGCTTTACAAGCATCTATTGGGTTCAGTATCGTTGGCTATATAGGCACTGATATTTTGATTCCTAAATTGATACCCTTGTTTATTAAAAAAAATTTCATAGGGAAAGATCTCTCAAAACCAAGTAATCCTATTATTCCCGAGACTATGGGTGCTGTTCCAGCAGTTGTTTATTTATTCATCATGTTTTTCTTCATTCCATTCTTGTTCTATAAATATCTAGTCATAGGAACTGCTGGCGGTGGTAACAGAGATGCAGGTATTACACTTTTAGAAGAAGATATCAATGTTGAAATGTTTCCTCATGATAAATTAGCCAGTTATTTGAGTGCAATATTGACATTGGAAAGTACAATTTTATTAGGTATTGCTGATGATTTATTTGATATCAAATGGAGACATAAATTTTTCCTACCCGCAATAGCGGCAATCCCTTTATTAATCGTGTATTATGTTGATTTTGGTATCACTCATGTCTTAGTTCCTACAAAGTTTTTACAAAATTATTTCGGCACCACCCTAATCGAATTAGGTTCATTATACTATGTATATATGGGGTCAGTTGCTATATTTGCACCAAATTCAATCAACATATTAGCAGGAGTAAATGGATTAGAAACTGGACAAAGTATAGTTATTGGAATCTTATTATTGATTAATGACGCTTGTTATTTCATTTCTGCTCAACATAATAGTCCAGCTATTGAATCACATCTGTTCTCATCGGTCTTGGTATTACCATTCTTAGGTGTTGCCTTCGCATTACTAAAATATAACTGGTATCCATCAAGAGTTTTTGTTGGGGATGTGTTTTGTTACTTTTCTGGTATAATCTTTGCCGTGGTTGGTATTTTGGGACATTTTTCTAAAACATTGTTGATTTTCCTTATACCACAAATATTTAATTTTGTTTATTCTGTTCCCCAATTATTTGGGATTATCCCTTGTCCAAGGCATAGATTACCAAGATATAATAAAGAGAATGATTTAATGTACCCATCTTTGGCAAAAATTGAAAAACCATTAAATAAATCAATTGAAAATGTTTTGAAATTTTTGGCAAAATTGAAACTATTGTACATTATTGAAAAAGAAGGAAAAATAGTGGAATTGAACAATTTAACTTTAATAAATTTAACCTTGGTTTGGTTTGGTCCAATGAGAGAAGATAAGCTTTGTACAACAATTTTAATAGTTCAATTTCTAATTGGATTATTTGCTCTAATTTTGAGACATACTTTGGGTCTGTGGCTATTTGGATACGATAATTTATGGGTTCCAAATTAAATTTTTATGCTCAGCATATACTAATGTGATAATATTTTTGTGATAGATAGATAGATAAATATGTATATGTGTATTAATGTAAACCTTAGAATCAAAGTTCCATACTTGAAGACTCCATAGAATAAAATCAACACATATTCCATTAAATAGAGAAAAAAATTTTTTAGATGACTAACCTAAGTATACACCTCTGCTTCCCCTCGTCATATGCTTATCAAAAGCTTTACGTTCACCCAAAAATCGAATCGTATAAACCATTGCCCGAAATGGACTTCATGATTCTGATAGTTCCCTTAAAGGTACAGCCCTTTCTTTAACGGAACGAACAGTTTCGTTATCTTCTTGTCTTACCTCAAAGGTTTGTCTGCACATTGGACATAGGTTTTTGGAAGTTTCAATTTCTAACCATCTGATAATACAGTGCATATGAAATCTATGGGAACATACACCCACAACTATTTAATACAATGTTAATAATCAGTCATAATTTATTGAATCAATGATTGTACATACCTAATGGACAACCATCTCCAGGAAATTTACAAGAAGAGCATGTACCGTCGAAGGAAACTCGGCAAATACCACAAACTTCATCCTTCGGAACATCCCAAGACCATACAGCTACTCCTTTCCACCCCTTTATTTCGACCTTCATGCTGTTTGAATTAATTCACGGGCTCCAAAGGGCTCATATAGCTGATGTTATTGGGGAAATCTTCTCTCTTTTTACGTTGATGTTTACATTAAGAAACTCAGTTCCTTAGGCAATTTTTTTTTTACCTTTTATTTTGTTTCTTTGTTTCTATGTTGTACCGAGCACATAACCAACGGTTCATATAAATAGTCCAAAACTGTAAGTTTGGGCGCCTAAGGAAGGCCGACAGAATTAGCCTAATATTTTCTTTATTCAAGTATTAATCACTAAAAAGAAAAATGATTTAATATTAAACCTAAGGTATTCTTGAAATTTATTGTTTTTCTCACAAGTGCTGGACGAGTTTAATCAGGTTCTGAATAATCAGGAGATATAAGTTTGACTAGTAGTTACAATTACCAAACTTAAAAACATTAGCATTTTTGAAAACTTATATTAAAATAAAGAAATGAAATAAGATAAAAAAAGACATTAAATATTATATGGAAAAGCTTTGAAAGGGTCATAAATAGCCAACCATACCAGGAACATTATTAATATGGAAAAAATACGGGATTATCCTGAGTTGATTAGTTTTTTCCTTCACCATTCTCGTTGACAACAACTTTCTCCTCAAATGAGCTAATAGATCCTAAAGATGAAGAGGTATCATCTCCTAATTGTGAAATGTCGAAACCAGTAGATTCTAAGTATTCCAAAAATCTTGCATCTTCCCTTTGCATAGCAGCTTGATCAACTGGTGGAATAAAGAAGAAAGCCAAAATAGCGGAGAAAAGACCTAAAGAGGAAGCCAACCACCAAGCTGATTTAATACCATGATTGTTAATTAATGGCGTAAAACAGTAAGTACCAATGAAAGCACCAACTTTACCAACGGCGGAAGCAATCCCATAATATTGTCCTCTAATGGCAGTAGCTGAGGTTTTAGAAGCTAATAAACCAATATTATCACCTGGACCAAATTCACCTAAAGTCATAAAAATACCATATGCAACAACAAAACCACCAACATGTTTTTGAGCAGATTCAAATGCACCAGCTAAAATGTAACCAACAATTGACTGCAATGAAACACCAATGATTAAAGTTAATCTTGGTCCCAAATAGTCAGAAGCAAAAGCACCTAAGAAAGCACCAGGCATGTAAAATAAGTTAAAAACAACATTCCAGCCAAAAACTTGGTACAAATCTGTTGAATCATATAAATTAGCAATCACGTATGATGAGAATAGACCGAACGCATATGCTGAGAAATCATAGATGAACCAAATCAATGAAACAGTTAATAATCTGAACCAGTAAAAACGAACAACCCTACTGTATGGAACAGAAACTTTTTTGAATCTAGTTTTTGAAAAAGTTTCACCTTCTGTGTAGTATAAACGTAAAATAAATAATGAAATAGGTGGGATGGCACCAAGACCTAGAGTGATTCTCCAAACAGGGGTCAAATGCTTTGGGGTACAGATCCATAATAAAACCATAGGAACGAAAGCCGACACAACGAACCCAAAATCAATCATAAAATTGGTGAAGAATGCAAAATATCTATTTCTTTTACCTGGTGGTAATAAGGCTGAAGCTTCAGCACACGCAGTTGAACCAGCTGGGTATTCTGAACCCAAACCTATACCAATGAAAAATCTATATGCAGTTAGTGCTGCAAGCATACCCTGCAGTAATATGTTAGTGCCTCGAACCACGCATAATTTTCAACTCGGATGAATCAGAAGAAAAAAAAATATATAGAAATATTTGCATGTGAAAATGATAAGATAAAGACAGAGAGAGAAGAAAAAAAAAGAACGTCATGGATAAAACAACCCAAAACAAAAAAAGGTATCGTAAACGAGAAATATCACAGAAATTCCATCCATAACTGTAAAGTCATCCATCCCACATATCATGATTTTCTCTTACTTGCAAATATTGATCATTAATTTTTCACTAATTTATTCTGATATGAATAATACTTACATTGACTGAACCTCCAGCACCCCAAGCACCTGAACATAAGATTGTAAAAAGAATTAAGATAATTGTCCCGTATAACATTGCTGTTTTTCTCGAAAAATAATCCGACACAAGACCAAAAGATAACTGACCAACAACCATACCAACGAATGCAATCGAAGAGACATTTTTGATAGCATTAGAATGTTTGTATTCGTGTGGATATAACAATGATAAACATGTTGAAACAGTACCAATGGAATTGTTGACATAACCATCGGAGAATAAACCCGCACCAGCTGTAAAAATTGGCAACAATCTATCACGCTTACGTAGACTGTTTGATTGTTCTAATCTGATTTTATTTTCCTCTTCAGTTTCAGTCAAATCTCTTTCACTTTTCTTTAAAGTGATTTCTTTCTTAATTCTCTTTATTGGATTTGAGAAAAATTCATTGACAGATGTAGGGACATCTCTGAAAGCTGAACCAGACATCGTTATCTATTATTTAAAAAGTAATTTCTTGCCTAGATATTTTTCAATCATTAATTGATCATAAGTTACTGAATCTTAAGGGGAAGTCTTCCAATTTATACAATTTGTGTAAGATCCTGAAAACGAAGAAATCAATAGAAAACGTTTTCCTTGTTAGTTCCGTGCATGCATGATGATCAAGTGGCACAATAAGTCAATCGCTTTTTTTTTGAGAAAAAAACAATTTAGACTATAAAGAATAATTCAAATCCCTTGGCTTTGTGATTTTTTTTGAGCACCAATCAACTCTCAAGTTAAAAAATTGGACATCTAACTAATATAATTTATTACATGTAGACGATATGGATCTCGGAGTTCAGTTTGTGCAGTATGTGCCTGCGACTGTATGTCCTGCAACACTGCAAATGTGTGATAACACGCGGCTTATATTACACGTGCCAAGAACTCCTTCTACTGAGTCTAGTGGACGGGAATCTTCAATATTCTAGCACTAGAGAGGGATAAGCTCCAAAGACAAAATTGTTATATTTTGTCCAGGAGTATAATTTTACGAAGAGTTCTCTATATTGTTTGAGGTCCATAAGTTGAGCTTGATATCAACAAATTATGCATGATGTTTTCAAAAATAAATTAGATTGGCACGTGCAAATTTAGAAAGCATTAAAATGAAGAGACTGAAAGGAAAGTTGAATTAACAGAAATTTATTATATATTGGTTAATAATAATAAGTAAATATGTATATATTCTGTGAACGTCGGTTAATATTTCCTAGAGGACTTGGGCAGCGTCTACTGCCTCAGGTCTGCGGTGCGGGACATATCTATTGACTATTGGTTAATCTGCAATTCCATTGCCATCTAAATGATAATTATGTTTTAGATCGAAGACTCAAGAGATATTTAATGCCATTTAACAATTTAAAATTTACATATATAATATTATCATAAGGTTCAACCCCCCAATAGAAAGAAATTAAAGTTTAATTCTACGTCAATGATCAATTACTATATATAATAATAATAATTTAAATTATATATAATTAGATCTATTTTTCCCTGGGAATTTGGATTAATTAAGTTATATATTAATTGGTGCACATGATCTAATATTATAATTATATATATATATATATATATATATACTATTACAATTAGAAATACTATGTTAGATTAATACCTTTAATGGCCTCATGTTTTACAATATTAGAGTTAAAAATTATAAGGTGAAACGTGCTGGATATCTTATCAATTCCACAAGTATTAATGATTAATATAATTGATATCTTCAAATCACAGTATTTTCTTATTTTATTATGATACAATATATAAAAATTTCAATTTTTTGATATCTAATGGTATATATCAAAGGTTTTAAATAATTTCTATTCTATTTAGTATTCAGTGTCTTATACTGGATGCTACAGCTATTTTACTGAGGAATTTCTTTCATATCATCGCCACTTTCAAATACATTGCTACTTTGTAATCAATTGGCATTGATGTGAATTATTAATGGAGTTATATTCAAATCGGTTATTCAAACTGAGGTATAATTAAGCATGTTTAATTGTTTAAACACGTTGAATATGGTAATTATTATTTCTTTAATATGGTTGACTATGAATCATCTCCTATAATATTAATTATTATATAAATTATAATATCGACATAATATCATTAAATTTTCTTAAAACTATTATAGTATGATTAATCTCTCAATAGTTTTGCCAATCAGATGTTTTGTTTAATTAGATATTTATCGTGATTGATAATGTTATATTAAAATTACGGATGTGAAATTGATTATAACGTCGGCCTAGTTCAAATTATATTGAATATATAATATAATATTTAGACTTTAGTACGTCATTAACGATAGTACATGATTCACAAATATCTTCAAATGTTTTGCATTATCCAATAATTACGCCTAATTATAACCATCAAGAAATATTATTTTGAAATTGTGAACAAACAAATTTATAATATTGTGATTCCATATACTTCAACGGCACTATTCAGCACTATAATTGGTCTACTGTAATTCGAGTATCCCACCCTTATAATAATATCTCATTGTTGTTAAGTCAACCTTCTGATCTATAAATATTATCTGGATAGCTTCAGATCACCTTCTTTCAGTTGAAAACCTCAAGCTTCGATCCATCCCGGGATATATTAGTTTGTCACTTAATTATCTTTTATTCTTTGACATATCTTAATATGTAGTTTATTGTTCTTTACTGAAAGGTACAATCTGATTTCTAAAAATCTTGAACCCAATTCGATAATATTGGTGCCATGACATGCTTAGTGGTTCCAAAGCTATAAAACAATGTTATGCATATATATATATATATACTGATCTATAATTATATATAATTTTAATATAATCTATATAAATATTAATATGAGCCCAATTACGTCTATAAAATGTCGGCAATTCTCCTATCATACGTCTGCATGCATAACATAAAGTAATATTATAACAATTTGGAGCAGCTTGCTGCTTTATTTATATATTTTAATTTCATTTATCTATGCAGTTTTTTTTTTTTCGACAATCACATAAATTTCTAAGTTGACTTCTCTGTCTTGTATTGACTCAGCTTACTATACATTAGAACTTGATGAGATATAATTATTGATTATCAATGTATTAGATCTTACTCTCTTATCATTGATTTATAAAATATTAATTTCAACATTCCAGATATCTTATTAGCGGTTGCAAAATGGAACCAAATAATGAATACGATTAATATCTTTGACGTTATGAATTAAAGATGGAATCTGCATGGGATATATATCTAGATAAACAGATTGTAATAGTAGAATTGTCACCATGATCATAATGAATAATTTAACGCATATAAAATATTTAGGTAGCTGGCTCATTAATTGAAATATTGATTAAAAGTATACTAAATTTGAAGTCTGATCAAGATAAAAGAGACCAGAATTTTATGTTGGTGAGTGATCTGATAAATTTATACCACGTAAACTGCTTAGTCCATGTCGACAAATATAATATAATCAAATAATCAATAGTAATAATAACATCGACTAGCTGAGATTATACTATCGGTACTTTAAATAGGTTCTGAATTATACATTGATTAACTTATAATGAATGAAAATTATAATTTATTATTTAACAACATATTTATGATTCTTGATCAGTTCAGCTATAAGAATTCAATATTTTACTATAAATAGATTTATATTGAAAATATTATATTTATCTACCGAATCAACCAGTTATATTTAATACTATTAGTTCTTTATATAGTAACCTATATTCAATTGACTTTATTGAATTGCTAATTATTCTACAGCTTAATTGTACTGTTGTACTTTTCATAAATTACCTCTAGCTATAAGCGTCTAGATATTTATTGTTCATTGTCTTGCACCCATTTTCACGTGATTACACAGTTCTCTTTCAAATGCAAAAAAAAAAATGTGTTAATCTCCTGAAACCCTGCATGAAAAAAATATCATATATAATAATTTCCAATACAAAAATCTTTATAACAGAACCACCAAGGTAGATTTCTTAAAATAATAATGAAGTAATACTTTAGATTCCAACCAAAAATTTTTTTTTTAATTATATTTTTTTTTTGAATCATATCATCGTCATGAGGAAACTTGATTATTAGATTTACATAGATACGTGCCCATTGAAAATAAAAAGCATATCAACCGTATATCAAATTTTTCAAACTCCCATATAACTAATCAATCCGAAAACACAACCCCATAAATAAGTAAGAACAACACATAGATATAGCGTTTTATGATTCAGAACTGAAGAATTCCAATATAACAACATAAATATCACAATCAATCGGTGAAAGATGCCTCAGGAACTGCACTCATTTCTTAATTTGGAATCGAAGCTGTCTTCTTATACAATCGATGATGATAATGCTGTGCAATCAACTGATCCATCAATTTCATCGAGTGTTTCAGAAATTGAATCGACCCCAGGATCTTCTTTTGCAAGCCCATCGTTGCCTATCTCATCAAATGAAGGACAAGACGGTGTTATTCATGGTCATATTCACAATTTTGAAAATTTTACTTATATTCATGGTCATATTCATACAAATGATTCATCATCAAATTCAATAAATGTATCGAACTCTTCATCTAAATACAACACAATACCAAAACCTACACATATCCATAAGCATTCTAATGATCCCCATTCATCAACCTTCACAGATTGCCAACATTTTGAATTTCTAAATTGTCACGATAATTTAGATTCAGGGAATTTAATAATTGAAGATCTGAATTGTGATGAAGATGGAAACTGTAATCCAAAAATAATGGAGATATGCTGTGATGAAGTGCATTCTACTGATAATAGTGTGATAAATTCTTCTACTAATAATTTTGGTCCACAAACAAACAATTATGTAAATGATGATTCAACAATATCTGATTTTATACCCAATTACTCTAACAGTAATTATACAAAGAATGAAGCTGTTAATGGTTGCAGTTTTGATGAATGTATGGACTGTGATTTAGGAACATGTGAACTAGATGATTTTTGTAAAATGTGTGAGGAAGTTGGTATTCCATATACCAAAGCTAATGATCAAAAAGATGAATCTCAGTCAAGCGAAAATATATTCAAGAGACCAAGAGAACAAGATGAAATACTTTCGAGCACTAAGCAAGAATCCTATTATAACAATCATCATCATGAGCATCAACATCAGCATCAACATCGTAATCATTCAATTTTTCACGCACATCCACATTCGGGAAACCACCACCATCATCATATACAACTACATGATCATCAACCCAAGAAATTCAAATTTAATAATTCGAATACTGAGGAAAATACAGAGTTGATTAATTTCAGTTGGAACTTCAAAAATGAATCTAGAATATGTGAATGGAACGACTGTGGAAAGATCTTAGAAACCCCAATATCCTTACAAAGTCACATCATGGAAAATCACCTTGTATCGTTACCTTCATCTAACTTATATCATTCACATTTTGACGATTTAAAACACGATCAGGATGGTTTTGAATGTGAATGGAATAATTGTGATTTCTTGGGGGATGACTTATTTCAACTAATAAACCATATTAATTCTGAGCATAGCGCAAAAAAAGACTTCAATGTGAAAAATGAGCCATCAACAGAAAAATATATAGTTTCATTGCCCTCTTCGAAAAATCATGATCATTATAACGATAATAACAATAACAATAAGAAGCATAGCCATGTCGATATTCATCATCATAATCATAGTCACAATTCATCTTGCATTGAGGAAGAGACAATTTGTAAATGGGAATTTGATGGTCATCAATGTGGTTTAAAATTTAAATCAGGTTGTGAACTAACTGACCACATTTTACAAGACCACATAGGTAGTGGTAAATCAGAATATATCTGTTATTGGGCTGGATGCACAAGAAATCATAAAAGATTTAATCAAAGACAAAAAATCATAAGACATCTACATGTTCATACTCGCTACAAACCTTTCAAGTGTCATGTTTGTAATCATTCATTCATATCAGAATCGATCCTAGATCAACACCTAAGAACACATTCTGGGGAAAAACCTTTTGTTTGTAAGGTCTGTGGTAAATCATTTGCGAGATCATCATCCCTATCCATTCATAATAGAATTCATACTGGTGAAAAACCATTGGTTTGTAAATATCCAGGCTGTAACAAAAGATTTAGCGAGTCCTCAAACTTGACCAAACACATTAAGACCCATGAGAAGGAATACAAATGTTCCCATTGTCTCAAGAGTTTTACGAAAGAAAAACAACTTCAAAATCACATCACAAAACATCATAGTGACTCATGAATCACTAAATTGATTTTTACAATCACGCATATACAGCACAGAATTTATAACAATGAAGATGTCACATAAATGACTAATCCTATTTACAAGAATTTTATTTTTCTCATTTATACACTTATATTATATATATTATCATTTCGATGATTAAACTTGAAAATATTTGTCGAATAATTCTTTTCCCGGAACTTTAGCACCTAACCTAGTGCATAACAAATAAACCCCGCTAAATTTCCTATGTAAACTGTAGGTTTCCTCAGGTGGGGGAGTAAGCCTCTCTCTCAACATCAACCCAATTTTAGATTTGACACGATTAGTAACATCCTGTTTAGAGAAATCATACAACCCGCTCTCATCTGTATTTTCTAGTCTAAAAGGTTCTCCTAGAGTAATAATTGATTCGACATGAGCTTCTATCATTTCTGCGGATTCAGAACCAGTCAAGTATCCTAATTTTTTTGAATATTCTTCTACCTTGTCAAAATTTTTATCAACAGCATACCTCAAACAGGTCACATAATTACGTATGAACTCTTCCCCATATTCTCTTGATGCACCAAAGTCTAATAATTCAATGGATTTATTTGATTCATTAAATAAAAAGTTTGCCCAATTTGGATCTGTTTGCATGAATTTGAATTGAGCTATCTCTTGCAAGCACAACCTCATAATTTGAGTAGCAATCCAATTTTTGGTTTCTTGATCCCACTCATTCTTGGTAATTTCTATGCCATCCAAAAAGTCCATAGTTATAATATTTTCATTAGTAATTTGGTCATGTACTCGTGGGACCCGGAAAACTTCATCACCTTCCAAAAACTCACGAAATTTCTTTATAGATCTCGCCTCTCTATTGAAATCACATTCCCATTTCAATTCAGTGCGCGCATTTCCAATTGATTTATCTGCATACATACCTCTTGGTAAAAAGCTTGAAGCTGATAAAATCATAAGTAAATTATCCATATCTGAGTCAATTGAGTCTTTAACCCCAGGATATTGTATTTTAACGGCAACTTTTTGGCCGTCTTTTGTGATAGCACGATGAACTTGACTGATCGAGGCAGAAGCAATTGGAGTTTCATCAAATTCTTTGAAATTATCTCTCCAGTTTTCACCAAAATTTTCAACTAGTATACGGTTCAATTGTCTAGCTGGCATGAAATATCCTTGGTTCTGAACAGATTTTAACAGATCTGAAATTTCACGGGGCAAGAAAGACTCATCTTGAATTGACAGAAGTTGCCCAACTTTTAAAGCAGCACCTCTCATTTTGCGGAGCTTGTCTCCTAAAAGAGTCACATTTCTTGATGAAAATGCTAGTTTCTTCAAACTTGTCTTTTCACCAGTAGTTACCGACTTTATACCATCTGCAGCAGCGTTGATTCCCATACTTGTTGCTAATGAACCATATTGAAACAGTCTTTGAAGTTTGGTGGTAGGCATTTCAGCAAATCTAGATTGGTCCTGTATGCCTCGTTAGTGTCTACACATTTTTAAAAACCGATTTATCATAAAATTTGTATTAACTTACAATGTTTTCATTCTTCACTAATGTCTTCTGTGCTTTGGTTGAATAGCTTCTTTTTCCAATCTTTGATAAAGTACCATTTAAGGATGTCATCGAAGAGGTAGTCGAAGCTATCGTTTGGATCTCCTTCCCTCTCATAATTTGTGACTTTTCGTGTAATTCTTCCCACATTTCATCATGTAGTCTTAACGTTTTGGTCAAAATTGATGATCTGTAAAAATCACACAACTGTCGATTTCTGATCTCAACATGATTCACTGCTAATTTGCCCGCAGCTCTAGCTATAGATAAGGCTTCTAAAATAGCTTCTCTTGAACTCATTTTTAAAGTATTTCGGTCGTTGATAGATTTCTTGTATCCATTGGTAATCCTCCAATGCGAAGACCTCTGTTATAATTAGATCATATCGGTTCTCAATCAAGAAAGCAAAAATCTAAACTCTGCCACGTTTTATCGGGGAAGTTTTAGCTCATCTCAAAATTTTTTTTTAGATAAATAAACTGTTAAGAACAAATAGACACATCTTAGGCTTTCTTGCAAGACAACTACCAAAAACATCTATCAAGATGAGTGAAAGTGAAAGACCTAAGAAGAAACTTCGCATTGTTGATACTTCTAATGCCGAAAAAATTGCTGAAAGAGCTGAAGAAGAATTAGCTAAACATCCCCATCCAGCCGAAGAAGAAATTCTAGAGTTCCATAATGCTGGTGAATTTAAAAATTTCAAACCACACAAAACTACTGCATCACAAGCTGAAAAACTAGAAACTAGTGAAAACAACCCATTCACTGGTCAAGCATTTACCCAAAAATATTTTGACATTCTGAAAGCTCGTCGTGACTTGCCTGTGCATGCTCAACGTGATGAATTCTTGAAGATCTTCCAATCAACTCAAATTATGGTTTTTGTCGGTGAAACTGGTTCTGGTAAAACTACACAGATTCCACAATTTGTTCTTTATGATGATTTACCTCATTTGAAAGGTACTCAAGTTGCTTGTACCCAACCAAGAAGGGTTGCAGCTATGTCTGTGGCTGCCAGAGTCGCTGATGAAATGGATGTTGAGTTAGGTGAAGAAGTTGGTTATAATATCAGATTTGAGAACAGAACCAGCAACAAAACTATTTTGAAATATATGACTGATGGTATGCTACTGAGAGAGGCAATGGAAGACCATGAGTTGAAAAGGTATTCTGTTATAATATTAGATGAAGCACATGAACGTACTTTATCAACAGATATTTTGATGGGTTTATTGAAGCAAATCACTAAGAGAAGACCAGATTTAAAGATTATCATTATGTCTGCTACTTTAGACGCTGAGAAATTTCAAAATTACTTCAATGATGCCCCATTATTAGCAGTACCGGGTAGAACTCATCCAGTCGAAATATACTATACTCCTGAATACCAAAAAGATTACTTAGACTCGGCAATCAGAACCGTTTTACAAATACATGCAACTGAGGGAGAAGGTGACATTTTATTGTTTTTAACTGGTGAGGAAGAAATTGAAGATGCATGTAGAAAGATTTCCCTGGAAGGTGATGAGTTGATTAGGGAACAAGGCTGTGGTCCATTGAGTGTTTACCCATTATATGGTTCATTGCCACCACATCAGCAACAAAGAATTTTTGATCCAGCACCAGAAGCGTACAATGGTCGTCCTGGAAGAAAGGTGATTGTTTCTACTAATATTGCTGAAACTTCTTTGACTATTGACGGTATTGTGTACGTTGTTGACCCTGGATTTTCCAAACAAAAAGTTTACAACCCAAGAATAAGAGTAGAATCTCTACTTGTTTCACCAATTTCAAAAGCGAGTGCGCAACAAAGAGCTGGTAGAGCTGGTCGTACAAGACCTGGTAAATGTTTCAGGCTATATACTGAAGAAGCGTATAAAAAGGAATTGATTGAGGCTACATATCCGGAAATCTTGAGATGTAACTTATCATCAGTTGTTTTATTATTGAAGAAGGTTGGAGTTAATGACTTAGTTCATTTTGATTTTATGGATCCTCCAGCTCCTGAAACCATGATGAGAGCTTTAGAGGAACTAAACTATTTGGCTGTTTTAGATGATGAGGGTGAGCTGACGTCTTTAGGTAGATTGGCCTCAAACTTTCCATTAGATCCATTGCTAGCTGTAATGTTGATTGGGTCTGCTGATTTTAAAGTCTCTGAAGAAATTTTGACTATTGTTTCACTGCTAAATGTTCCAAATGTATTCGTCAGACCAGCCAGTGCTAAAAAATATGCTGATGATGCCAAATTAAGATTCGCTGATCAAAACGGTGATTTTGTAACGCTTTTAAATGTTTTCAATGAATTTGTTCAAGTTAAAGAAGAAGAAGGTAATAGCGGCTTACAAAAATGGTGCCGTGACAATTTTATTTCATATAGAACTTTACAGCAAGGACTGAATATTAGAAAACAACTGTTCAGATTGATGGAGAATTTTGATATTCCAATTAATTCAACCTCACAAGATGACAAGAAATTTTATAAAAATATAACTAGAGCTCTATTGGGTGGGTTTTTCATGCAAGTTGCCATCAAATCAGGCAAAGGTTACAAAACTGTTGATGGTCAAGATGTTTTGGTTCATCCTTCAACTGTTTTGCCAACTTCACCGGAATATTTGCTATACAATGAACTAGTTTTGACCTCAAAAACATATGTCAGAACCGTACATAATGTCAAAGGAGATGAGCTGTCCAAATATAGCTTTTTCAGTGATTACAAATTCTGATTTAAACTTTGGAAATGAAAATCAAAAATTGATGTTAAAAAATATAGCACAGCTTAATCGATTACACTATACTTAATTTTATAGTTGTAGACTGTATGACGAAAGAGCTCGCAGAATGTAGAGGATTACTTTCGCATTGGTATTCGATATATGATAATTACCTTCAGCTACGTGTTTCTCTCATACTCACCAACTGCTGTTGATAAGTGCGATATGAGTGTATTATTTTGCTAGAGGTGCTTCAACAATGGAAGTAAGAGATACAACAAAATGTATATATTTAAATGTTGTGGTACCAAATTCAGGGTTTCATATACAAATCGATCTCTTTTTGATTACTGAATAAGAGAAATGGAGATAATATGTAAGTTTTAAATAATCAATATCTAAAAGTTGCTGGATCAAACTGGGTACCGCCTCACATTTAGTAGACTGAGATATAATTATTTATACGGTCTTTTTGGTTTTGAGCAATACATTCAGCAATCCAAGTGATGTTACGAACTTCTTGTTCTTTTGATCGTAACCAAGCCCAAATCGTACTAAAAGTAAACTGTTGAGTAAAAGCATCTCTGCATAAGTTCATTTCCCTTTCATAGAAATGGTCTTCAATACTTTTACCATTGCTGTTATCAAAGAATAACTTGTAATCACCGACATCTTCAATGATATTTCTGATTGCTTCAGCAGTATCAGCTTTAGCTAATTGATCTGAAAAATCTGGATATAATTTCCCAAATCTCGGTAATAAAAGCACTTTTTCTCTAGCAGTTAAATCAGACTCAATTGAATTTGTGGTAATGTTAATTGTACGTCTATCAGCTTCAAATTCTAGTAGATCGGTCAAAATGACATTATCCGGATCTGAAAGACCATGTTTGGCAAATTTGTAAAAATCCTCCAAATAGGCCTTGTATAATCTGTTTCTGATGATTTCAATGTTCAAATCATCCAAAATTTCTGCGCTTTCTAAATCAGATTCTTTGAAATATTGTTGTAATGGTGACTCCCTTAGAATATCCTGTAAAGCTTGAACATCCACAGCAGCGACTAGAGCTGGAAGTGTTTCAAACCAGCCCAACGGATGGCACCTTTCCAAGATTTCATCCTTATTTCTACCGTGAATAGTACCAGTTATCATTAAAGATACGTTATCAATCATGTAACCATAAGTAATGTAATCCAAAAACTTTTTCAGTGGATTGACAGCTTGGTCACGGATATATTGAAATTCATCGAATAATTTGCCAGAAGCTTTATTTTGAATTGTCGAAGTCGAAATTTGGCCTGAAACGTCTGACAAGAAGTTACCATAATCAGTTGATGATAATTGCAGTTTTAAATCTTCCAGTGTCTCACATTGTGTCAAATTTATATATTGGTTTGAGGTTAAAAGACCATTTCTGTACCCACGAACAACACCCTCAATGTAGCCACTATATTAGATGATTAGTAAAGTGTTTCCTTGAATGTTTTTGTCTCAGTTTCATCTCAATATACTCACTTATCGATATTGAAATATAAACCTTCCATTCTTCGCCAAACTGAATATATGAAATGAACTAAATCGAACTGAGTAAGATTGGTTTCGAGTTATTGTTGGCTTTTAGTGCTAATCAATAGTCTTCTCTTTGTTTGGAGTTGAAATGAGAATGGAATGCAACTACTGTTATAACTCTTGTTCGATCTTCTTCGCTCCAAACACATTGGGCTCTTATTTTCTGGTGTCCGCGGACAAGCTTCGATTTTCGGGTAACCAAAGCAGCACACATTTTCCAAAATAAATTCGCGTATAGATTGGTTTCTCCAAAGTTTAGGATTCGCGCATTTCTATAAGACATAAAATTATGTTTGTATAATAAACAACGTGACGGAATTTATTAACCAATGAAGCGCTACAACAATAACATCGCTCAGATATCTCACTTCGACAGACAGGTATGACTTCTATAGTTTCGAATTCTGGCTTTTCAGATGAGAGTTCCTTGAAAGCACTTCTAGGTGAGCTTTCCACAGATCTACCAGACAATCTTAAAAGGTTATTGCAGGACCCATTGTTAAATGACAAAGTACTTCAGTTTTTGGATCAGGTGTGCTCAATTGAATCCGAAGATTATCTTTCAGCTGCACCTCCAAACCCATTGAACGATTTTGAGGGTAAAGATGAACCAAGGACTTTGATCCAGGATATTGCTGAGCTAGAGGCTCAACAGAGATTAATTGATACCAATTTAAAAAACTTGATTGTTCAGTCGCAATCTTCAATTCTCGACAACAAAAGATCATTAAATGTACTTAATGAAGCTTTCCATAATGAATTCATACCCACGTTCAAAACTTTGTGGAAAGTTGTTTACGCGAATGAATCTGAAGATAGTAACGCTAAAAATACTAATGATGATCAACCCGCTTCTAAAAATGAGATACATGAACTTGAATCAGATTTGGACGCAGAATTGGCGGAAACAAAATTAAATGATGGGTTTCATTCAAAAATAAATAAATTGAAAGAGTTCAATTACGGTGAAGATAAATCGAAAAACTTGAATGCGATATTGGGTAACATGGATCAGATTTTAGATATCTCGGATTTACCAACGTTAGTTAGATCCTGTATCAAGGCAGGTTACTACTCGGAAGCATCAGAAATTAGTGCATATACTAGAAGACTTGCTATAAGATTTTCAGATAATGATTTCGTTAAAGTTATAGAAGAAGGAGTACAAAAGGAAATAGCACAAATGCTGACCGGTTTGATAAGATTATTGAGAACAAATATGAAGCAATCCTCTGTGATCAAAACAATGTCATATTTAAGACGAATTCCACCTTTCAATAATATGCAAAACGCTGATTCACAGCTGAAAAGAATACTATTACATGCACGTTACGAGTTTATAAAACTAGAATTGAACTCTTTGGGGCCATTACGAGATACGGGGCAGTATGAAATATATTTAAAAAGAAGTATCGAAATCATAAGAGAAAATTGCTTTGGCTCAATAATGAGTTATAAGAATGTTTTCCCAGATGTTGCTGACGATGAGTTAGGTAATGTTGATATACAATTGGAACCAAATCATGGAACTGAAACATTGAGTGAAAAGGGTGAGAGTAATAGTACCAGTACCTCCACTCCAGAGATCTCTCGAAGGGATGATAATACCGATAATGTTGTTGCGCATATAGTTTCCAAAGAGTTGGATGAAAGAACAGAGAAAGACACAAATGATGGTCAAGAGATAAAGTATAGATCCCCTAATGAACTCGAAAATACAGGGACCTCCAATGTCATTCATTCGGATACCAATGTTGGTATTGAACTAACAGATAATAGAAATCCTGTCCATTTATTGATTTTCGATTTTGTTAATCATGTTTTGTTGGAATTAGAGGAAGTAATTAAGTCATCCTGGCTGAACATAAAAGAACCTACAGTTAAAGATGGATTGTCTTTACAATTGATTTATTGTGCACAAAGTTTGGGTAGGATTGACGTCAGCTTTAGTGAGCTAATGACAACCGTAATTTTAAATTCAAAAATTACTGGCACCAAAGATTACCTAGTAGATAGACACTTATGGACTAGAGCACTCGAGAAGCAGAAACAGTTGTCAAAATCATTACTTAAGTAGATTAAAGATATATTATGTAAAAAAAAAAATTCTCTGTTGCTTTGAGAAGTAATTCTTATGTAGTGCTTTATAGTACAAACTTCGTGGTTTGGTGTGAATTTCTGTGCGCGTTGCCTTGAGCAGCTATGTGTCCCTAACCGGATAGTAACACTCGCGTCTCTAAGTTTCAGTTCGAGCACTTCCAAGTTGCAACATACCTGAAGTTCGAAGTTTGTAATTAAAAATAGTAAAAATAGTAAAGAACTTTATACCCGATCCTATATTTTTGCCAATTCAAGCGGTTTATTCAATCATTAGTGTGATTATTGGTGAAGGTACGTTGTGACATTTTGATGTGCTATATAGGTACTGAAATCATGCAATTGACTCACATTTACTAACCTCTAAAACATAGTTTGTTAAAGGCGCAATGTCTAATTCTAACGATGCTGTTGCGAGACATTCTATCTCAAACATCACAGAGAAATCGAAAACTGACGATGAGTTCGGGCCTAAGCCGGATAATCAACAAAGTATCAATCCGACATCTCAAGCAATTAATTCACACGCTCAACATATTAAGAAAAAGGCAAATTCAGCTGACAGAGCAACTGAACCTTTTGTGTCAGGTGAACGCTACCCATGGCAACAAATTGGTGCTTTCAATGAAGGTAAAAAAATTGAAGGGAATTTCCTTCAGGACGCTCACCTGGTTAAATCTTATGTTGCCGAAATATTTTACTCTGATTGGTATTGGAATACTGCACTAATTATAGGTACTTGCTTCTTCTCATGGTTATTGGCTAAATGGAAATATGGTATACTTGGTTTGATTTTTGTTTTGTTAGCAGCCTCGTCGGTCTATAAAGCTGAATTTCGTCGTTTTGAAAGAAATGTTAGAGATGACATACAAAGAATTTTTTCTGGTGAAAGATTGGAAAAGAATCTTGAGTCTATGGAATGGTTAAATTCATTCTTGTCAAAATTTTGGGTTATTTATATGCCTGCGTTATCCGATACTGTTAGAACAATTGCGAACGAGACTCTCAAGGATGTTGCACCAGGTTATGGTATTGATGCTCTAACGTTAGACCAATTTACCTTGGGATCAAAGTCTCCAAGAATTGATTCAATTAAATCATATACCAAAAAGGGCAAAGACCTTGTAGAGATGGATTGGGCTTTCTCATTCAGCCCTGATGACACCTCTGATATGACTAAAAGAGAAATCGAGAAAAAGATCAATCCGAAAGTTGCGTTGGGTGTTAGAGTTGGTAAAGGTTTTGTTTCCAAAAGATTACCAATTTTGGTAGAAGATATGGCAATAACTGGTAGAATGAAAGTGCAACTGAAGCTATCTTTAAACTTTCCACATATAGATTTAGTTTCAGTTCAATTTTTAGAACCTCCAAAAATTGATTTCGCTTTGAAACCAGTCGGAGGTGATACTTTTGGTTTAGATATTATGTCCTTGGTTCCTGGGTTATCAACTCTGATTACAACTTTAATCAATTCAAACGTTGGGCCAATGTTGTACGCTCCAAATCATCTAGACATTGATGTTCAAGAATTGATGGCGCAACAGTCCAATGATGCCATCGGTATTGTTGCTGTTACAGTCCATGGTGCTGATAAACTACAATCTGATATCAATCCATATGTTCAATTAAGCCTTAATAATGCTGCAGAAAAGCATATTCGTACAGATATAAAGGTTGGCACAAAATCACCTCGTTGGAATGAAACGAAGTATATTTTAGTGAATTCTTTATCTCAAACTCTACACTTCGAACTGTTTAATTTTAATACTATTAAGGAAAAAGGAGAACTATATGCAACCCATGAATTAGAATTGAATGAATTATTGCAGAATGATTCTCTAGTGGATCTTTACAAGCATTTGGAAGCCTCAGGAAAAAGGAAAGGTATCCTCAATTATGATATTCGTTGGTTCCCAGTTTTGAAAGATGAAAAATTTGCAACTGCCCAGGAAGACGAAAGTAAAGAAATTGATACTCCTGATAGTGAAGTGGGTATATTGAAACTTATCATTCATCAAGCCAAAGGCCTGAACACCAAAGCATCCATCATTGGTTCATTAAATCCAACCGCTGAGCTGTTTGTTAATGGAAAATCAATCAAGAGGTATAGAACTTTAAGACGTTCCAATGAGCCTTCCTGGGAAGAATCTCTTGAATTTTTGGTTTCCCAAAAGTCCGATACTAGAATTAAATTAGTAATAAAAGATACAGCATCAGATGATACTACTATTGCTACTTTAGATGAAACACTAGAAAATATAGTCTTTAATGTTGCAGATGGTCATGACAACTTCAGTTTAGCTCCACAAGGGCAAATTCGTATTACTGCCCTTTGGAAGCCTGTTTCCTTGAGTGGCATATCTGCTGCTGCTAACTATGTTCCCCCAATCGGGGCTGTTAGATTACATTTAAGGGATGCCAAAGATTTGTTAAATCTTGAAACATTAGGTAAAGTTGACCCATATGTTAAAGTTTTATTGAACAATAGATTGAAGTACGTCACAGGATTTCATCCAAGCACATTGGCACCAATTTTCGAAGAAGTGGTTTACCTGCCAATCACTTCTGAGTCCCAACATATAACTCTTGAGGTTATGGACGATCAAAATGTATCGAGGGATCGAACCTTGGGTTCTGGGGTTATACCAGTTTCCCAATTTATTGAGAAAGACTCTTCAAACTCATATTTACCTTATGACGGTTCCCAAAAAGTTTTAACGGCATCTTTAAAGATTAAAAACAAGAAGCCTAAAGGACAAATATCGTACTCCATTTCCTTTTTACCTTCAATCCCTGTTTACTCCGTTACTGAATTAGAAGAACTTAAGCAAAAGGAATCTAAAGATGCTGCCAAGAAGAGGGAACAAGAAAACCAGTTGAGAGAGTGGAAGGATTTGTACGAGAAAAATCCAAACGACTACGAATGGGTTGAAATTGAAGAAAAAGATCAAGAAAATATCAACGGCAAAGAAAAAATGTCTTTGGAAGAATTGATTACTCATGGATCGGGTACTCTAGGTATTCATCTTCTTGGTGGTACTGTTAAACGGGCTGATACTTATATTCAACTATTAGTTGACGATTTAGCTTGTCCTTCATTTACTTCGGGTAGGACCACTGGCCATACTATCAATCCGGAAGTTGGGCATGCTTTTATTCGTGATCTTCCAAATAGTAAACTTGTTTTCAGAGTAACTAAAAAGAAAAACATCAGAACCCAAGATCAAATTATTGAAGAGAAAATCTTCACAACTGTTGACCTATTGGAAAAACATTTTGCAACAGGCCACTCTATTTCTTTGGGTGGCTCTAATATTAAAATCAGATTTGAATATATTCCATCATTGGTTAAATTACCACTGAACGAAACTATCTTAGATGCTGGTAGAGCTCAAATTGAATTTTTGGATGCTGAAAATTTGAAATCAGCTGACAAAAATGGTAAATCAGATCCATTTGTCACCTTAGAGATAGGAGAAATAAAACTGTTCAAATCCAAAGTTGTCAAAAAATCTTTGAACCCATCGTGGAATGAAAATACTACTGTTCCAATTCCGTCAAGATCAAGAAATCAAATTATTCTTAAAGTCTGGGATTGGGACAGGGCTGCCGAAAATGATTTGTTGGGGTCCGTGAACTTGGATATCTCCAATGTTAAGCCATTAACACCTGAAATCGTTACATTCAAATTAGATACACAAGGTACCGTTCGTACCAGGGTTACTTTTTCGCCAGAATATATCAGACCAAAGGTTGGTGCTGCAGAATTCGGTGCTAGCTTTGCTTCTCTAACTGGAATTCCACTGAAAGCAGTTGGTATTGCTGGGGACTTCGCAAGTGGAATTGTTGGCGGGGGCGTTGGTATTGCTTCTGATGTCGTTGGTGGAGGGGTTGGTATTGCTTCTGGTGTTGTGGGTGGAGGTGTTGGTATTGCTTCTGGTGTTGTTGGCGGTGGTGCAAACATGGCGAACGGTGCCGTTGGAAAGGGTGGATCGTTAATAAAGTCAGTTTTTGGGGGTAATAAGCCAAGAAGATCAACGGATCAATCCCGAAGCTCATTTGATGCTAGCAGTCTCCATAATAAATCGTATGCATCAGACGCCCAGTCTCTAAGATCCGGTCGCACCAAAGCCTCCCTTTTAAATTTAAAAGAGACCGCTGATTCTGGTGCTGCGGACATAGCTCAAGCACATAAAAGAAACCCATCAACATCAAACGTTTCGACGTACACTACGGCCATCCGTGGCAAAGGAACTACCGAAGGATCTTTAATTGTTCATTCTGCTACTGGTCTGGGCAATCATGCTCAATTGAGAGTATCTTTGGCCATCAATGGGAAATTAAAAGAAATATATACAACCAAGAATGTTAAATCAAGTAATGGTGTCATCAGGTGGGATGAAGAAGTCAAGTTTGATGCTCCTAAGGAAGCTGAAATCGTATTCGGTGGTGTCATTCATCACACTTTCTCCAAAGACCAAGAGCTTGGTAATACCAAAATTAAACTTGTTGATGTCATTGATAATCCAAGAGATTTAGAATTGGATTTAGGTCAAGGCCAAATTCTTGTGAGTTTCAGATATAGTCCTGAAATCGAGGAGGGCTCTGCAACTCCCCCACCACCAGAGTGGTGAATAGTTAGCAAATAATTTGAACAGTTTTTACTGAAAGCTGTTTGATCGTTTTATAGCCTGCAATGTATAGTTGTACAATCATTTATTCTATATACCTTGTAGATGCCAGGACATCGAAAGTAACACTGTTTTACATTGAGCTCTAAAGAAATGGGATGTTCATTAAAGATGTGCTTCGATGGTTCTTAAATTTGAAAACTTTCACTATAAGCACTCCCGAAGTTTAAGCTAAAGCCTAATATAATTATAATTATGTCATCCGTAGTACTGCATAGTAATAACTAAATAGTACTGACTATTAAAACACGAGGCAGTCAGAACTTGGGATCCTTCAGTACGGGGCATAAATTAACAGAGGAATTTATATAGTTTAGAAAAATATAATATATGTTTACAGTATAAAAAAAAAAAAAAAAAAAAATAACAAACAAGCGTAACATTGTCTTAGCGAAAAATCCCGTTTTGAGTTTTTTAGACACATCCCGACACCAGTGACTGCTGGCGTTGGAGGTTTCGCTGAGGTTTTTCCGATAAACAAGAATTGTTCTCAGAAGTACACATAAGTACTTGATTTCGCGTAGTAAACGTAATACTGACATATGGAGCTTCCAAGATATTTTTCCAGTGATAAAGTAACATCCAAACCTCAGAGACTCTTTCGCGTGTTAGAACGAGCGCACCATACTGAACTTCTTGAAGATATTGAAGATATTGAAAATTGGTGAACATAGTACAGAACTCATCAATATTGAAGAATAGAATCATACAACAAAAATATCAACAATGAGCGCTGTTCAATTAGTGAGTGAAGACGAAATAATAGTTTAATGAATTTAATGGAGATATATCTTATACTTTACTTGGAATGATATTTAAAGAATCACATTGATGATACATAAAATTAATTTTTTCATCTTAGAACGCTTCAAAGAATAGTCAAAATTAGGTATATCATTAGCCTAAAATGTTTGTAATATTCAGCAATATGAATTTAGGAGTAAACCATTTTTCAGATTCACCAATAAATTTTGTAAAGATAAAAAGATCATCCATTATTTCACTAACTCGAATAACTGTAAGATAAAAAAATACTAACCATATCGTTTAGGCTCCAAAATGGTATCAAGCTGAAGATGCACCAGTTCCAAAAAGAACTAGAAAAACTGCCAGACCACAAAAACTAAGAGCTTCATTAGTTCCAGGTTCTGTTTTGATCTTATTAGCTGGTAGATTCAGAGGTAAAAGAGTCGTTTACTTAAAACACTTAGAAGACAACACCTTATTAGTTTCAGGTCCATTCAAAGTTAACGGTGTTCCATTACGTCGTGTTAACGCCAGATATGTTATTGCTACCTCAACAAAAGTTGATGTTTCATCAGTTGATGTTTCAAAATTCGATGTTGCTTACTTTGCTAGAGAACAATCAAAAAAAACCAAAGGTGAAGCTCAATTTTTCGGTGAAGAACAACCAAAAAAAGAAATCAAAGCTGAACGTGTTGCTGACCAAAAAACTGTTGATGCTGCTTTGATCTCAGAAATCAAAAAAACTCCATTATTAAAACAATACTTAGCCTCAACCTTCTCATTAAAATCAGGTGACAAACCACACCTTTTGAAATTTTAAGTTTAATTAATCGTCATTAACATCTACTTATATATCATTCTTATTACTATTACTATTGTTGACTGTTATTTAAATTAGAATTTTAAAAAAAATACTTGTATAATTTTCGGATAATGAACAAAAGGCTTTATTCGATTCTTATATGAATAAAATTATAAATTATGAAATAATGTTTTTACAATACTAGGCCATGTAGACGTGTCTCCTGGTATGAGCTTAGTTCACAGAATTGGAGATTTTCAAATCTAGAGTCAGTTCGCTTTTGGAACAGCTGTTCTCAAATTGGTGATTTAATAGACGTACCAAATGTAATCTTGAACCAAAAAAACTACAAGAGTATTATTCAAGCCCTACTAATATGACGGAGGCATTATAGATTGTATAGTTGTAGACCATATATCATTCACAAGAAATATTGATCATTCCCAGCAAAAAAATAAATCCTACTGGTCGCTCTATTAAATTGATAAATCATTACAATTTACAATTTACACATGATCTGTTTGGTATTTTGAATTCAATTTTGCGTAAAAGCTTCTAGCTTCAACAATTGAGACACATGATCTCTTAGCAAATTCGCCCTAGGTAATGGGTTTTCGTTTTGTATTGGTTTTTCCTAAATTTTGCAAACTTGTATTACTCAAAAATATATAAAGTGCTCAAGCAGAACTATAGATGATAATTATAGATTTAGTCTTGGGAACACTGGAATGCATTCGCGAACTCGATTTCTCTTGAAATGCTGCAGTACAATTCTACATAGTGCAAACCTAGAGGTCTAAGGTGTAATGTATATTGTTAGGCTAGTTAAGATACTTCAAAAAAGTACTAGGCTTGAGCTTATGAATAAATATGGTTTCAAATCAAATAAGGGCAAATCTTTTGATTATAATTGGGTGATAACCATTTAGAAACATTGAAAAAGGTGATTCTGACAGATACCAACTTATAATAATATGGCATCTGTCTGTGTTTATTTTTGAAAGATTAATCAAATTAACGATCATATTAATGAGAATTTCATTTATGTCACTAATATCAATGCGGATATCTTTATTGCATTGTATACCACTTAGTATCTATTCATGACTCCAATAAATATATTGAAGCTTTCGATTCACCATTTCACTTGTAATTATAGTAAGTCCTTGTTTTTAAATCATCATCACCGATGTATCATATATCATATATTCATATAAGATGTAATATAATATAATTTTATTTGATATCAATACCATTTTTTGTGCCCTAATCATAGTAATTTAATCGCCTATCAAAACTTTCTAGAATATTGCAGAACATATGAATGAAAATGTTTGCATAAAAACAATATGCTCGAATACATTAACATCATATGAGTTATAGAACGATGAAAATCCTTTATAACTTTCGTCTTTCATCTCTTACATTTTCAGAAAAACAGCTTATTCGAAATTAACAATACAATTTATCTTTAATTTTTTGATTTGCTTCGGTACGTCAAACTCAGCACGTTCAGCTCATCTGTACCAAATAGGAAATTTCAAAAGAAACAAAAAAAAATTTTAAGATAAAAAAAAAAATATACAGGTTGAACCCTTTAACATAATACCCTTCTCATCTCATAATTCAATTATTCACCATCCATTGATAGAACAATTAAATAAATAAAAATGTCTGTCCCATTAGCTTCATTCAATTTAAAATTGATCCCAAATATCCCACACCCAATCGAATCTGATTTCCCAGTTAAAATCACACTAGCTTCTGTTGATCCAGAAAAATTAGATGACGGTTCCCTCGCTACTTTACGCTTGTTAAAAGATGAGTTCGATGATGAATTTGATGAAGAATATGAAGGTGACGAAGATGATGAAGATGACGAAGATGACGAAGATGACGAAGATGATGATGAAAAAGATGGTGACGAAGATGATGATGACGAAGATGATGAAGACGAAGACCAAGAAATCAGAGATGAAGAAGATGATGAAGATGATGAAGGTGAATATGTTATCTGTACTTTGTCAGACAAACAATTCCAACAATCACTAGACTTATTCATCTCTGCCGAAAATGAAACTGTTTTCTTAGTCGCCACCGGTGATTCCCCAGTTTACGTTTCTGGTTACTACGTTGACACATTAGAAGATGACTACAGTGAAGACGAAGAAGACCTCGAAGATGAAGATGATTTGGAAGATGAAGATGACTATGATCAAACCCCAGATGAAGATGAAATCATTGACGAACAAGATTTTGACATCGATGACTTAGAAGATGAAGAAGATGTCAGTGGCAAAATTGAAGAATTGGTTGAAAAAGATAACAAAAAAAACAAAAAAAGAGCTGCTAAAGAAGTTGAAGAAGAAGAAAAAGAATCACAACCAGCTAAAACAACTAAAAAAGAAAAATCCAACAAAATAGCTAAAACAGAAGAAAAACCTGCCAAAAAAGCTAAAGTTGAGGAAAAAAATGTTAAATTTAACAAAGAATTAGAACAAGGTCCAACAAAACCAAAATCAACTACTAAAACTTTAGCAGGTGGTATCGTTGTTGAAGACCGTACCGTCGGTAAAGGTCCAACTGCTAAAAATGGTTCAAAAGTTGGTGTCAGATACATTGGTAAATTGAAAAACGGCTCAGTTTTTGATAAAAACACCAGCGGTAAACCTTTCAACTTTGGCTTAGGTAAAGGTGAAGTTATTAAAGGTTGGGATATTGGTGTCGCTGGTATGGCTGTTGGTGGTGAACGTAGAATTGTCATCCCAGCTCCTTATGCTTACGGTAAAAAGAAATTGCCAGGTATTCCAGCTAACTCTGAATTGACATTTGATGTTAAATTAGTTTCTTTAAAATAATTTAGCTAGTTACTTATGTTAACTTGTTAAGTGAATGGTAAAGAAAGATTTCAAAAAATGCTACTTTAATTTAGACTTTTTCTTTAAACTATATTTCATGGTTTTTTCATTGTTATAATATATATCCATTGTTAATCTAACTAAAATATTTTCTTTTTCACTCCTTTATCTGTTTGCACTTGAACTCCGTCATCGTCAGATGTCCAATTTATTCTATAATGGAGCACGTATTGATTTTTATATCATTCATGCCAAACTATTTTTGGACTCTGGAGTATGTATAACAGCTTAGCTAGGCTTTAATTTCCTCATATGGTTGTTTTAGTCCCATAAGGATCATAGTATGCTTCATATGAAATCTCAAAAATTATAATTTCAACGTCGCTTGTTAAATCTGCTTGATCTCAAATTTAAAGTTTGGAGTATCCGTTGTGTGGTTATTGTTAACTATGCGTCTGCGGTCTTAGTACTGGGTTTCATCATTCGTGGGCTCATCGAGCCGCGAAGCTGAAAATGTCCACCAATTTGGAAGCACTCGTAAAAACAATCAAATTATGTATAAATTATTCGAAAAAAAAATTGTGTAAAAACCGCATAGCGCCTCATGGATCTCATTTTTTTCAATTGAAAAGAAATCTTTGTTTTTCTATCAGCATTGGCCTCTACCAACTTCTCTATATATCACGCATATTTAGAGCTTACTTTTGGATATCAAAATTCAGATCTTAGGACTCATTAATTCAATTTAAGATCTTGATTTTCCATCAAGGGAACGCGTCGTTTAACTTTTTTTTTCCCGGTTACACAAAGAGTGCTGAGGAGAACATTAACTGACAAGTAAAATTTCGAAGAAATGAGCACTCCACTTATAGATAAACCGTTCAGGCTTGTTGCCACTTTGCTTGCCTTTGTTGGTAAGCTTTCAGCTTATCACCCAATTCATACTTTAATCGTTACATCATTGGTGGCCTCAGTGGCATATCTTTCAATTGTTGAACAATATTTCAATATCAATCACTCTGATGCATCCTTATTCAACAATGATGACTCAAGTTCACATTTGAACTATTATTATTCCCCACCAAATACTAATGAATGGATACAAGTTAATGATTTTTCGAAACTCTCGCCAAATGTTGATCATTACAATGTCATTCCTTTAGAATTTAATAGAATAGGTGATTCAAAACTTCCAGCTGTTGAACATTCAATCAAAGACCCTAATAATCCATTCATCCGTTTCTATGTTTCGAAGGAAGATGAAGGTTCTGCTCAAAAAAATTTAAATAGACTTACCTCAACTGATGGCACTGTTTGGCAATATAGAAATTTTCATGCGAAACTCAATGGTATTTCAGATACTATTACAGGTTCATACGAGAAAATTTTGAATCTTATTAAAGGTGCTGAAACTTTTGATATTGCTATTGTCACTATTGCATACATTGGTATGTGGTACACTTTCATCTCTTTGTTCATCGATATGAAAAAAGTAGGCTCAAAGTTCTGGTTAAGTTTTTCAACTTTAATTTCTTCTTTCTTTGGCTTTTTATGGGCATTATACGCTACTACTAGAATTCTAGATTTAAATATTCCTATTTTAAGTTTAACAGAAGGTGTTCCATTTTTAGTTGCCACCATTGGTTTCAAACATAAAGTTTTATTGAGTCAAAAAGTTTTAGACAAATATTCAACAAAGGAATACCTCAAAAGCGGATCTCCAAACGTATTGTTTCATTCTTTGAAAGATCAAGGGACTTCATTGGCTCGTGATTATTTATTGGTTATTACTGCTTTCTTAGGATGCTCTGTATATGCATCTCATCTTGAAGGCTTAAAAAACTTTTGTGTTTTGGCTGCTTTGATAATGGCCTTCGATTTGATTTCAACATCAACATTCCTTTCTGCCATTTTATCATTGAAATTAGAAATTAATTTGATTCACAGATCAACCATTTTAAAACAAACATTGCAGGAGGATGGTTTAACCGAATCCACCATTGATGAAGTCATCAAATCAAACAGTTCAGCAAATGAAAGTACTTTGTATGATTCAGGAAATGGCACTGTTTTGACTGCCTTCAAAATTGGTGCTATTTCTGTCTTTTTTGGATTTCATGCTCTTGGTCTAGGTTCAGCTTGGTTGGCGGATATTACGATTTTAAACACCGAGTCAAGCTCGTTGAATCAGTCTATTCTGTCACAAATACCAACTGGCTCTGATGGAACTCTAGTGAGTTGGTTTCCTGCAAAACTTTTCTTACCAACCAAAGTTTCTGTCCAAGTTGAAGATCTAATTTTATCTGCTTTCAATTATATAAGTTCTGCTATTCGTGATAGATACATTTCCAAGTTTGTATTATTCGCTTTTGCTATTAGTGTTTCAATTAATGTCTACTTATTGAATGCCGCTCGCTTCCATTCAAAGGCGGTGGAAAAGGATATCACTGAATTCAAAAAGCCAACTAAGAAGCATTCAACCCCTGAATCAACAAAATCTGCCACCGAGCTTGCTGTCAAATTAACAGAAACTCTCACTTCTGATAGTGAGAGCGAACACGAACCTCGCTCTTTCGAAAAAATTCTTGAAGTTTTTGAAGCTGGTGACGTTAGAAAACTGGCTAACGATGAAGTTGCCTTATTAGCAGCCAAAGGTAAATTACCGTTATATGCACTTGAAAAAAAATTAGGTGACAACACCCGTGCTGTTGCAATTCGTCGGAAAGCTATTGCTAAGATTGCTGATGCTCCCGTCCTAGAAACTAACAAATTGCCATACTTACATTATGATTATGATCGTGTTTTTGGTGCTTGTTGTGAAAATGTTATTGGATATTTGCCACTTCCTGTCGGTATAGCTGGCCCGTTGATTATTGATGGTAAGCCATACCATATCCCTATGGCCACTACAGAAGGTTGCCTTGTTGCCTCAGCTATGCGTGGTTGTAAAGCCATTAATCTAGGTGGGGGAGTTTCAACTGTGTTAACCAAAGATGGTATGACTCGTGGACCAGTTGTTTCATTCCCGAGCTTAAAAAGAGCTGGGGCTTGTAAAATTTGGTTAGACTCCGAAGAAGGACAAACTACTATCAAGAAAGCATTCAATTCAACTTCAAGATTTGCTCGTTTACAACACATTCAAACTGCTTTAGCTGGTGATTTGTTATTCATCCGTTTCCGTACGACTACTGGTGATGCTATGGGTATGAATATGATCTCCAAAGGTGTTGAATTTGCTCTATCACAAATGGTTGCCGAATTCGGTTGGGATGATATGTCTATCATTTCAGTCTCAGGTAATTATTGTATGGATAAAAAACCAGCTGCTATCAACTGGATCGAAGGTCGTGGTAAATCTGTTGTAGCAGAAGCTATCATACCAAGTAGTGCAGTCGAAAAGGTTTTGAAAACGGATGTTAGATCTTTGGTTAAGGTCAATATTAACAAAAACTTAATTGGTTCTGCAATGGCTGGTTCTATTGGTGGATTCAACGCGCAAGCTGCAAATTTATTAACTGCATTATTTTTGGCATGTGGCCAAGATCCTGCTCAAAACGTTGAAAGTTCCAACTGTATAACACTTATGGATGAAACTGACAATGGTGATTTGAAGATTTCGGTTTCTATGCCATCGATTGAAGTGGGTACCATTGGTGGTGGTACTATTTTAGATCCTCAAGGGTCGATGCTTGAATTGTTAGGAGTTAAAGGACCATCTAATGTACCGGGAGAAAACGCTAGACAATTAGCGAAAATTGTTGCCTCATTAGTCCTTGCCGGTGAATTATCATTGTGCAGTGCTCTAGCCGCAGGTCATCTTGTTCAAAGTCATATGCAACATAACAGAGCTAGTGCAGCTAAAAAATAGATTATTGATTCCAAAGTGTTAATACTGTGAAAATCTGTGGTGAGAGATATTCGACAGTATGATATATTGAAAACAAAATCCTTTTCCTAAAAACTACTCGATCTTCGAAGAACTTACACGCCTTTATTTAACATTGTTCTGGTTTTCGCCGTTGTATTCGTTTACCTCAGTTTTGCTATTGCATAATCAGCTCAAAGCACATATTCATCTTCATTTTCCGACTGTTAGATTAATTTAAATTTCCCATTTTTTTTTCAATAGTTCTTTAACAATATTAATATACAAATGAATTATATCACTCAGCTCTGCGCTATGGCAAACGATGTCTTCTTTTCATGAACATAGTTGTGTTCTAAATGTCATATGAAATATCATACTCTTTGAAAATTTTTTGTGAAATACTTTCTTCCCAGATACCAAATATGATCGCAATCTGAATGATTGATACAAATAGATTTTTTCAAAGCTTGTAGCTATAGTTAAAAATATTGAGAAATTCATGGCATCACCATTTACTTGCTAGAGACTAATACCGAGGACCAAGCCCTTTGTATATCGCGAACTTTACAGGTTAGGATTTTTGTATACCAAAGCGAAGACTTCAAGAAAAATTAACACTAATCATAAACTTTCTTCCCAAATAAATTGGTTTAGTTAATTTGCTCTTCTTTATTTAGATCATTATCTACAAGATTTGAATCACAGGCACTAATAAATTATTGCTCAGTTTTCTTTTCGCTTGTTGACTCGACTCGAGAAAGTTAGTTTACTACAGAACACAATTGAAGATATCTATGAATATTCAAACTTTAACGAACTTTTAGAACATAATCAGTGAAGGTTGATCATCTTAGACGCTCCATATCACGTTTTTCTTTTTGATCTTTTTGAGAAATTCTCAAATCTGGTATCATTTCAATCCAATCAATTTATACCAAAAATCGAAAAACATAAGTTATTTCTTTTTTACCATGTTGTCTGCGGCCCAAAAAGCAAACTCTTTCAATACTATCAATATAAATCCTTCTAAGGAACCATCAGAGATAGTTCAAAATACTAAAAGAAGAGCTGTCGCATGCCGATCATGCCATGCTTTAAAAGTCAAGTGTCTACCCTCAGACTCAAACAATTTGACTTCACCCTGTATAAGATGCATCAAAGCAAATAAAACTTGTGAAATAGATATGACTCAGAGTAGGAAAAAAAAGAAGGTGGAAGATAGACGTGTTGCTGAGCTAGAATCTAAAATCAAGCTGTTGACTGAAGAGTTGCAAAAAGCCCAAGAAAGCAACACCGATTATAAGAACTCCTTATCAATTTCCCGTGAAAGTAGTATTGCCGGATTCAAAGAAACGAGAAGCCATCCATATTTAAATGAGAGAGGACAAGTCCAGCAAAATATTTCGAATCAGAGAGGTTTTAGAGATTCGTCTTTGACCTCTAAAACAACGCAGGTTCATCAGAACAAGAGTGATCATGATGATTCTTCAAATGAAGCTAAAGGATCTCGATCTGACTTCCAAAATTCTACAAAATTTGAGGATTTGGTAGGACCAAATACTTTGAGCCAAGCATCAGCATATTTGACTCTTCTCTCTGAAAGAACAGCACCAAGATTATCCAAATCTGTGGTTGATGTGGTTGATAGTGGTCTTATAACACTGGAAGAGGCAAAACAAAGATTACATCTTTACCACACGTTACTGTTTCCTGCATACCCAAGTGTTTATCTTACTGATGATATAGACACTTTAAAAAATGAGACGCCAATACTGTTTAATGCAGTTATGTGTGCTGCAGGAACAGTTCAAGAAGTTAAAGACGAAACGGAGATTGATTTGAATTTTGAAATTGAGCGTATTGCATCAGAACAAACAATTTACGAAATTTTAATAACTGGTAACAAAAGTATTGAACTACTGAAATCTTTGGTTTTGTTAACTCAATGGTATAATCTACCTGAACTATTTCATCGTCGCCGTTATCATATATTCAGTAACTTATGCATCCAGATGACTCAAGATTTGGGCTTGACAGGCAGACCTTATTATGTTGTGAATAAATCAGAAGGCTCTGTTCGACGTGGTACCATCTTAGAAAATCCCAACAGGGATGAATATAAGGCGCTTGTATTAAGCATTTACAGCACATCAATTTCATACTGTATGTTCTTAAGAAGGAATTTACAGGTCTCTTGGACACCATATCTGGAGGATTGCCATGAAAATTTAAAGAATTCATCTAATCCATTTCATCGAAATATTTCAATGCTTGCAAGATTTACTTCTGTTTTAGAGAATATTCACAATTTAGTAGAATACCAGGATCAGAATAATGCTGTTTTAATCAATTACTTTGTTGATATAATTGAGAAACTGAAAAAAGAGTCTCTATCTATTACCAATGATAAAATTCGCGATGGGTTTTTAAACTCGATGCTTGCTTATCTGTATTCAAAACCTTCAACAGTTGGATATCAAATAAAATGTCTAAAAGCTTGTGCTGATTGTATTGGTAATTTCAGTGAATTATCACCTGAGGATATGGTTTCATTGCCATTGTCTATTGGAGGAAGGTTAATGTTCTGTTTTGCATTATATCTAAAAACAGCTGTTCTCTTGAAAGAGGAAGTAAATTACAAATTACTGAAGAGAATTTTAGATCTGTTGGATCAATGTTGTACCAAATTCAGAAAAAGTTTTATCTTAGTCAAAATAAGGCTTTTATTTTTATTTTATCTAACTACATTCTCTAAGAATGAAAACAACATTGGCGCTGATGATGTAAAACCATTCACTTTAGGGGAGGATTTTCCAAACCAAAAATCAAAACCTCAAATACCTGATTCTCAACAATATCAATATAATATTCAACAACATCAAAATCAAGATCAAAATCAAAATCAAAATCAAAATCAAAATCAAAATCAAAATCAAAATCAAAATCAAAATCAACAAGAGCATCAACAACCACATCATCATCATCATCAACATCGACAAGAGCATCAGCATCAGCAAATCCCTCACATTCAAGAAATCTCAAATTTCAGTATATACGGAGATGTTTCCCAAAACCCAACGCAGCAGCAAAGAACTTCATCAATTATTAACCCATCAGAGAATCAGATAATTCAAACTGCTCCATTAGATCATCAGCATATAACCCGGAATGTAAACTTGGATAATTTAATATATCCTTCATTGAACGCACAAAATTCTACCACGAATACTAGACAAATTTCTGAACAACAACGAACATTTGAATCAAACCAATTATTTAACAGTACAGGAGAGAATATTACACAAAATGGATTGGAGGAAGGCCTCAACAAATTTACAAATGAATTTTCAAATGAATTCTTCTCTCAGTTAAAGGACGATTTTTGGAAGTCTATGTTTGAACAAAAGGATGAACAGTTTTTTTTGTAATTTTCAAGTTTGACTAAATTTTGAATGCAATTGTTTTGTTCCATACAATTTCCATCATTATTTATTTTGTCTCAGATATATTATATCCTAATGTATAATAGATAATTATAATAGTGCGTTTGCCTAGCTACTAAAGCTATTCTATAACAGTACATATATACATATACTTTATATTTACTAAATCTTCAAGTTTCTTTTCTCTCTGATAATTAATTATAGAGCAAGAGCAGATGCTATAAATGGAAACTAATATTTATTGGATATTTTTTGCATTAATTATCGCTTAAGGGTTAAGATTTAAGACAGTCTCATAAACTAGTAGACTAGCTAATTTTATTTACAAGTACTTGAACGTCTACGATCTTAATAATAATTGAGCTGGAGCCTATAACTGTGATCTTACAATATCATTTAAAGCTTGCTTCCTAACTTATTATATTTATATAAATATTAATCATTATTACAACAATTATATTAAATTATAATATAAACTGGCTGCTATCAAATGTCAGACCATAGATGTCAGACGTCCATAAATATCCATGACATATGATCAATAGACTATATATATACAGACTATATATACACGTAACACAGACTACAGTATATATATTAAGTAATTTATTGTAATTTATTTGCTTGATAGCTTCAAACTTGTAAGTATACTGTAGTCTGTATGTCATGATTCATATATGATATATCTTATATTTTATATTGATATTATGTACTTAATATGATCACATTTATAAAATTCGATAATATAATTAAATTATATATATTTATTAATTATAATTAATATTTCATGACGCGGTATTTTTTAATGTCCGCCGGCCGCGTGTCGCGCGACCATCATAATTTCAAGAAAATTTTAGGATTTTTGCAAGGTAATAAAAGTTTCAACAAAATTGAAATGAAAATTTTTATGAATCTAGATTATATTATTACATAATCATTACATAATTGAGCGCTGATCATGTGTTATATTCACGCTTAATATAAGGAAATCCGGTAGGATTTTCCCTCGAAACTAGTTCGTCCAGTTTCACATAAAAGAAGAATTTTACAATAACAAATATACCTTTTAATGTATATTATAGATAGTTTGAATGAAACAAGTTTTGTGTATTTTATAGTTAATTATCTAATTAGTAGAATACCATAAAACTATACCACAAGTCAGTACAAGCGCTGATCATATCAAATACATGATGATTAAATTATATTTTAAAAATTATACGTCTAGCTATATTATAATATTATAAGATTATATAACTACATATGATATTTATTTAATACGATCAATATTTTAGTATAGCTGGTGCTGAATAATCTATACGACATATTGTCGATATATAGTTTATAATGATTATATACTAGTAATTAGGTAACAATAAATTCGAGGGGAGAATTTGACCGTATTTCCTATATCAACGTCGTCGTGAAAAACGCATGATATTGATAAATATTTACGTCGTAAATTGCAATTAATTGTCGTTTATTTAGTATAAAATATTAATTAACATTATTATAATATTTATAACTTAATATAATATACATTAATTTGATTAGATTACAGTCTCATGATAATGTTATGTAACTTTTTATAACGACGTGGTCTTGATCGACGTCAAGTTGATTATAGCTACAGCTATATTCTTTTATAATTTATTAAATATTTATGAATATTATATGACCATTGACCAGCTATAACTTATGAGTCATAAGGTATATATAAAGTATACGGTATTAAATTGGTTGAGCTTTTATCTTTCAAGATATGATAAATACTTTTTTAAGTATCAATAAATTATATTATACATGACGTACAGTCAATGAGGACGTAATGTGACACAAATATGCCGAATATTATCAAACAATTTAGGCGGATGATCCTAAACAATTTGATCAAAATATTGCGAACATCACGGTTCAGTTTTTTATATCAATCGATAATTTATTTACAAGTTAAGGAATTATGTATTACTTATTATTTTATTGACCTATTTTATCTTAAATCTTTATCAAAGTTTCGATTAAATCATCCAGAAAAGTAAAGTTAGATATAACAGATAATAGTAATATTATTTGTCTCTTCCTCCTCGCTCGCTCACTCCAATATGGAGCTAATCTGGAGGTTTCACAGTACGTCTAATTAAAATTTGGGTGTCCTGCAGGGCAGAAGAAATACATAATTTATATTTAATAATATTATATACGTCAGAAACACGCTAAACCTAAATATATATATATATATAAATTAAATCGCCACATAAATCTTTCAAACGATCTTTCCTTCCGCTCCTCCATTAAAGCCATAACATAACCTTTCCATTTCACTATAATTGTAGAATTGGTAAATAAATCTAATAAACGTCTAAGGAAAATAAGATACAGCAAAATGGGTCAAAAATATTACGGTGTTCAAAACGGTAGAGAAACAGGTGTTTTCAGTTCCTGGAGTGATGCCAAAGCTTCTACTAATGGATATTCAAACAATTCCTTTAAAAGTTTCAGTTCTCCTAATGCTGCTTCCCAATTTGTTAACGGTAATCCTAGCTATAGCATTGAATCAAAACAAGGAAATTACGGGGTTGCTCAAGGCAGATCAAATGGAGTCTATAATACCTGGGGTGGTGCAAAGGCTCAAGTTCAAGGTTATTCTGGTGCTGAACATAGATCGTTCAATAATCATGCAGCAGCTCAAAACTGGGTCAACCAAAATAGTGGGTTCAGCAAAGGTCAAAGTGGTAACAAAGGCCCATTTTGATTTGATAACAATCATTTAAATTGTTTTATTGATCTATTTATAAACTATCTTTTTTTTTTTTTTTTTTTTACTTTCAATATACATTTTATTTTCTTCAATTATGGAATTAGTATTCCAAGATCAAAAGTAAATCAAGTTTCAACCTATCGTTTATCAAATTAAAGGCGCTTTTGAAATGAGTTTAAACCAATTGAGGCAATATATATCAAAAGATTTGATATTTTTTTTTATAATCAATATATATATGTCACATACGTGATTACATCCTAGTTTAATTGGATGTAAATTTCAACAAGCCCGATATTATTAAATATTATACAGTATTTTGAAAAAATTAAATATTCGCAAAAATATTTCTGATTTGATGATATACATAGAGTTTACTGCAGTTTATTATATATATAAATATCTTGAAACTATAATTTATATAAATTAATTGGTTTTTAGAGTACAATTACATGATTTATAAATTTATAAACCCACAAAATTTAGAAAGATGACTTGAACTCTGAAATACCGAATCAAAACTAGAGGTGAACCGTGAACATGTGTTTTTTTTTCTCATGAGCCATGTTTAATTATTAACCATGATGAGATTTTGTCGATAGGTTTGCGAGGATTGACCTAAATTTTTATCACACATTAACTTTCATTCTTAAAAAGATTTATGTATTGATCATATTGATTCAGTTTGATTTCGAATCAATTCAAATTTCAGATGTTTTTGGAACGGAAGTCCAAAGAGGTATTTTTGCTTTTATAATTGAAAGACAGGTTCTTACGATTAAAGTTAGTTACGTTGATTGATGTCACACGTAGTATTTTATAGCTGAAAACAGAATCTGATGAGAATTATATTAATTTGAATACTTGTGACCTCTTTTAATTACACCGCAAAAATAATCAGCGAAGAATTTTCGTGCTATAAATAAATCATGATACTTGGTTGCTGTCGATATTTTTACAATATAATTGATTATAGTTGTACATAATTGAATATAGTCTGTTTGTAACAATTAATGTGAATGGGGACACCCTGGAATTTATAAATATATATAGATTATATGGCAGGAACTATTTGATTTTCTTTATAAATGGGATAATTAACTTCATTAATAATTATCAAAATATAGGATCAATTCATTATAATGACCACACGACCTAATTGTGGTATTTCATCTTTTACTATAAGTTAGGTGCTACGTAATTAAAAAAGTTCTCAATCATTAGGATTTCATCATTTCTCCTCATAAAACATGTATCTTGGTCCCATGAATATAATTAAAGCACCAGGTTTTAAATCTGCGATACAAATATTAAATTTGCTTTTTAATAATACCCAGAGCTTATAAGAATTGACACATAATAATACATGTAGTTTCTTCTATATATATATATTATGGGCTAATCTAGGTTAAATCATTTAACTTTTAAGACTAATTCTTCCGATTATTTAGCAAGACGGAATAGCAATGTTAATTCAATTACTAGAATGGTAATGAGGCGATTCATTGTAAAATGTGATAGCATAGTGTGGCAGTTAGAACTTGGCTTGACTTCATCGTTAAGCGAATGAAACATTTAGATATCATGTTGTGTTTAAAAGTTTGCTTGAACACAATTAGAGAATAGAGAAGGTAACAAAGGAAATTGCAATTTCTCACCAAAAATCTATGGGGAGATGGTACGATATGAACCCGACCAAACTATCTGCTACTGTATATTTATTCCCTCCTCTCCATTCCCCAGTTTTTTTTAGAGAGTTTAAAGGTGATATTTTAGATCGTCAATTATTGAGGCCAATATACTCTCATATTTGTATTCTGAAAGTTAGTTAAAGGAAGTACACGAAACATATCAATAGAGGATGTCAGCCTTTTCAGTTGTGACTCGTGAGTTATATTTTCATAGTTAAGTCTCTAGCTGCCTTGGTCCTAACTTCTGGAGTTCTGGACAAATGGACTTCTCAGGCTCCTGTCTTCAATTGGGTGTCGCAAACTAGGTAGGTAATAGGTAGTGGGAAGTAAGTAGTAGGAAGTAGGTATTATGTAGTAGGTACAAGCCTCAAGCCTTCAAGGTAGTAACTTGTCGAAGATCTGCGAGTTTTAAAATAGTGTGCCCAAGGACCAAAGCTCAATGCTCATCCCAGAAATTATGCAGTTTGGTACCTGATTAACCATGCATTGATTTACATCCTGCATATATATGAATAAGCAAAGACTAAAATCGGAAGTAGAAGCCTGAAGGTTTTTGGCATCTTTGCTTCAGTAGAATAGAGTTTAAAAATTCTTTGGAGTTCTCTCGAGTTCTATAAGAGCTACGTAATCTTATTTTTCTTTTGTTAGTGAAAGCAGTGATAGATAGGATATGGAAGAGTTTTTCGAAAAACAAAACTATCTTAAATCAAATAATTCTAGTTAGACTCGAAAAAGAAAAAAAATAAAGGAAAAAGCCTACTATACCCAAAAAGGTGGTGTAGGGAAGTGAACCGAGACGAAAGTGAAGACTTGAATGGGGAGCGGAAGCCAAAACTGTAATTAATGTGTAACTAATTAAGTATAGCTGTAATTGAAAATTGGAACTCCAATCTAAAATTTCATAGAGTATTTTTATGTGTTTGAATCTTATGCATGAAGTAGGTAGTTGGTAGTAGGTGGTTGTGGGATGGTGAGTGGTAGGAGTCTATCCGGAGTCGCAAGTCAGCAGTGTAGCCAGGGGATATACGGAAAGGGCTAAGTGCCAGGAGCCTATTCCGGCTCTAAGTTCTAACTTTCTAGTAACTGGTTACAGCCAGTTGGTGCTTATTCCAACTAGAACACTAAATCAGGCATCTCCTGGGCTTCTCCCCTGCGGGCCTGCCGGACAATAGGGAATTGGAAATGGTCACTGGGAACTGGGCAGTGTACAGTGCACAGTGCAGATGTTTCAATGTTTTTTCTCTCTATTTTCCTCCAAGAAGATTGGCAACAGTGCATTGGCATTGTCCAGACAATTATGGAACTTTCTACCGAAAAAGAATGTATTTATTTATATCTTCCCTTCTTAGACAATTGAAGCTTTTTTAGATGAGGAGATAGAAGGGCAAGTATTACCATAATTCCTAATAAATTGATTCACTCATCTCAATATTATCTTATTCATTTTTCTTTGATCTTGCAGCAGTGCATATAACCAATAATTTTCAGGTGGAAGTAAGTACCCAAAACTTATATGACGTTCTGGAGATGATACATATTGCAGTAATTAATAATATTTTTGTTGTTTCATCTCAAAATTTTAAGCTTTTATCTTCAATATCTACCCGCGCTGCCCAGCTTTCATAGAAAGTTAAATCTTAACCATCTATTATCCGTGAAGAATAGACATGATAAAAAACTGCACTACAGCACACACATGTGTACAGTGTGCATTCCACAAACCTAATGAATAGTGATCAAAAAAAGATTTGTATGATGAGTAGATAACTTCAAGAATGATATATTTTGAACTTTCTATATGAATCTATGCATTGCCTTTTACTCTAGGAAGAGAGATCCTTGAGAATTTTAAAGTTTTGCTGCATAAACTTTGCGCCTTTGTCTGAAACCTGATACTGAGTCCTGGTTTCTGAAAGGGTCCTCTGGTCTTGGCCCTTAATCCATTACAGATGAGTTGGACGTAAGTTGAGTTGCTGAGAACTATTTATTGTTCAAGCCGTCATATGAAGTAACAAACTCTAGGTCACAAGTAACAAGTCACGATTAATAGGTCACAAGCTGTACTCAAAAGTTCATAACTGACAAATAAAACTTTATCAAGAGTCAAAACTGATTACGAGCCGCGAACCGAAAAGATCAGATCGGCTTTTCATTGAAAAACATGGTTAGGTTAATAGTAGATACAAAATAATAGACACCACACCGATTTCAGGCTAAACGCTTCCTTATAATGTAAACAAGCCAGTGAGTGGCAAGCGTCAGATCATGGTGGGGAACGAGGATTCATAATAACATGGGGATACTAAAAAATAAGATCAATATGACTAGTGCAGTGATCTCAATTATTATGTCAGCTACGAAGAGCTGTTAGTGAGTATCACAAGTTACGGTAGGTTTGAGAGCGTAACTTTAATTCTTACATGCAAGTTTGGTCGTTGTTGGGATCGAATTTCGAAGAACTCTGAGAGTGATTTGAAGCTTGCAGGTTCTGATTGCCAAGTTCCAACTCCCTAGAGTGTATCGTACATATATTATAAATTTTAAAAATGGGTCATATTCTTGTAATAGCAAACTAACATTTTCATTCTCTCTGAATCTGATATCTACTATCTGCTGGTGGTGGTTGTCTGGTGTCTGGTGGGGGGTGATTGTTAGCAAGCCTTTGAAGTGTGCAGAATGCACTGATATTAGAGTACAAGAGTAGGCACTAGGCAGACTTGTAGCAGGGATGTGCCCTAAGATAGTCGATACTAGATAGTAGCTAAAAAAGATTTGGCAAACATACAACCGCAAGTGGGCAGTGGGAAATTTAGTTAGGATTCAATGTTATAAGTCGCGGACACAGCCTTCCCTGAAATCGCTACGTAATTATTGGAATTTTATAGGCCAAAATGCCTTGCGTATTACCGGATCGTTAACTGAATCCATCGGCTCACAGACTCCAACCATACATTTGTATGCAACTAAACGTATTGCGTAATACAGGAGCCCGCGATACTTGCTAAAAACAGTTTTCCTATACTGCTCTTACCGTTTCCAGGTACTCTTTTCTTTTTAGCACAACCTCGGCGCGCCAGATCTTAGCTAATCTAATTTGATTTTCGCAGCTTGATTCGTGGAACAACTAAAAAAACCCAAGTTTTAGTAGCTTATTATTACATCATACCTTTTGGGAGCCCTACAGTAAAGTGCTTTCGAAAGACCCAAAATTTTCTTATAGATATATATATATATATATATATATAAGTAACTATAGATAAACACTTATTTTCTACTGGGACAAACCAATGTTTGACATGGCCTAGAGTGCTTTGAGCATTTGTAATAATACTATTTCGATTTTTATCAACACCAATCTTTTTTCTATTGAGCTCACAAATATAATCTAGATGATTGATCAAAAGATGAAACTTCCTTCTATAAAAGAGCTTACCAATACTATTGGCATATCTCCGACACAACATCAACATCAACATCCATATTTACATTTACCGCAAGAGAATTTAAATTCTGTCCCTAAACAAGCACAGTACCAACAAATTCCCGTAATACCAACCACACAACATTATCAACACCCATCAGGAATTACATCAGCATCAGATATATCTTCTAATTCTATAACACCACCACCAGTATTGTTACCATCATTATCTCCTCAGTATATCACATCAAAACCGATCAATAATGATCTTCCATCGGTTAATTCGAGTTTAAATAGCTCTCGTAATAGTTCAATTCATTCTATAAATGACTTAAATTTACCATTGATGAAGAATGTAAATCAAGCTTCACCAGAGCAAATCCAACAAGCTCAAGTGCTTCAACCAGTTCATCAAATCCCAATATCCCAACCTAATTTAGTTTATTCAAATTCACATCATCATCAAATCAAGAGTCATTTTTACCCAAACCAACAAGAAATAACACATTCCGTACCATTACAAAATCCACAAAGATCAAACGAACAAAATTTTCAAGCCATTTCATCACCAGACTCATTCAAGAAGAAGCGTCCTAGAAGAAAAGCCAATGAGATGATTAGATTATACGCATGTAATTATAAAAGCTGCCAAAACTCCTATGGAACTTTGAATCATTTAAATGCTCATATTCAATTTAAAAAACATGGCCAAAAAAGGAAACCTGAAGAGTTTAAACAAATTAGAGAGTTGTATAAATTGAAGAAAAAGTTGAATAAAGATATCAGCGAAGGAAGAGAGGAATCAAAAGAAGAACTAGTCAAGATTGATCAATTGCCGATTTTTCATCAACAAAGAGGTTATAACGGTTATGGGAGATTTGATCACACTTTAGGACCTGGGGATTTAGATAAATTAACGGTCAGACAATAGAGTTTATCATTTATCTAAAATTTGGATAACCAGTCTGATTCTATTTTTGTGTTTATTTATTTTATTAATTATAGTTAGTTAGGGTACTACTATCATTAGGATTTTTGTTTATTGTTACCAGTATTAGGCACATTTGGTTATTTGTTTTTTTTTTCTTTTGGGTTTTTTGTTTGTTTGTTTCAAATTACATCGGAAACTAATTATTGGATAATATTCCAAGTTGAGTTATCAACTTATAATATCTTATGTGTTAACGTTATTTATACAATTAGTCATATTTTAAAGAATTTTATGAGGATTTTTATGTGTAACTATTAGTTTTTGTCGTAATTTTTTTTTTTTTTTTTTCGTTTTGCTCGTCACCATCGTGTGTTATTCCTGACATTAATCATCAGTTGATCAAGATCTGGGGTATGCAGTTTAGTTTTCAGTATCATGGATTTCAATGAAGTCATTTTACTCTTACTCTCAAAGTTTTATCTTCATCATCTAAATATAATTTAATTCAATATATAAAAATTTAATTTGAAGCCTCTAATAAGTCAATTAGATAGATGTGATTCTTGAAACTTGGGCATTCGGTTTTAAAATGGCATCTTTTTCTAATTAGAAGATCAAATTTTTATAGAGCGGTAAAATTTCGGTTAAATTTCATAAATATTTTTGACGCAACCAAAGCTGGGTCCAATAAATTAAATTATTTAAAATTGAAGAACAATTGATAAATAATAAATTGATTCATGATCAAAATAAAAAAAAAAAACACCCTTGCTGGAAAATAGTTTAAACAATACTAAGAAAAGTAAAAATTGGAAACACATTATATTGTATCATAAAATACATGCAAGATGTTTGATTACGTCTAGTTGATGACCATGGTTTATGATTACGACACTGTAATAGAATAGTGAAATTGTCACTATTATAATATTGATTTGTATTACGTGAATCAAGATATTTGAATTGCGTATATCTAAACTTGAATATTATATATTTATATTTAAATTTTCTTCTTTTATTTGAACCTAAATTCTCATATATTTATATATGACTTTAAAATTAAAAGTGAAGGTCGATGTTATTATCTAAAATTCATCAAATTTTCTCAATCTAATAGGAATTTTCAAATTTGTTTCATTACCACCTTGGAATTTAATAATGATTTTCAAAAAATAAAATCTTGAAATTAGACAATTTTGGAAATTAGGAATTAACGTCTCTTTAATGTTATTTAAAAGATTCAAATCAATCTTAACTGATTTGGATAAATCTTCAATTGACCATTGTGATTGTTCAAACTTGACCTTGAATGGGTTTTTCAAACGGAATAGATCAAAATCTAAATTGTCTATGGCATTTAGATCTTTGACTAAATTCACATCAAAATATTTATCTATAGATAACCCTGCATCATCAAATCTTTCTTTATATTCTTTATAATCTTTGATATAAGTTGAGAATCGTTGTTTAAAATCATGTAAAATATCTTCATCTTCACTATGATCATTTTGTGATAAGAAAATATCAGAACTTAATTTGATTGGAATATTCCCCGATGAAAAAATATTCAAAACTAATAAATCAATATCTATATTGGAAATTTTAGGAAATTTTTTCAAATCAATTTTAAAATTATTATTTGAAGGTTGAAAATTTAATTTCAAATTGATTTCAGTAAGAATTTTTTTTTCATTTAATGTCAAAGTTTCTAACATATTATTGATATTTTCTTTACCTAAATCGTTCAACTTTGATTTATTATTAATCTTTTGAATTAAATTTGGTGCAATGTAAGGTAAACCATCTTTTGGAATATTGGATGTTATTGTAATTAATCCATTAATACAACAATTAGATGATGATTTTTTAAACAATGAATGGGATTGAGATGATGAAAATTTATAAATTTTAGAAACTTCATTTGGTATATCATTTTCATTTCTTAATGGGAAACTAATATGATTATTTCTAGATTGTAATTGTTGAAATTTTAAATGTTCATAATCTTCTAAACTTGGATTTTCCCAAAATTCTTTACAATTTCTCAAATTTGATTCAATAATTTTTTTAAAATCAGTTAATAAAGTTTTAGAACTAAATAATGATTCCCCAAATCCAAAAGGTATAAATCTTAAAAAATATTCTTGATGTTTCAATACTTTAAGAGCAAAATTATCCCTTTGATCTTCTGCTATCATTACCCCATTAATTGAATAATTAATACTCAATGTATCATTTGATAAATCATTTGTTAAAATAGGTGAACCTTTACCATAAACCCCATAATTTAATATAGGATCAATCATCATATGATTATATTTACCTTGTTTATACAATCTATTGAAACCAAAACTTGGTGGTAATAAAAGATGATATTGTTGAGAATGACGACAATTATTATCCAATAATCTATATGGAAATTTAAAAGTAAAGAATTTTTTATATTTCCCATTAGGTTTCAATATTCGATCATTTCTTAAACCAAATTGATAACCTTCATGATCTAATTCACCTGCACAATAATCTTGATTGATTGCACTTGAAGAAATACAAGCATAAGACCAACTTGCACTTAAATCAACCATTGAAAGAAATTTTTTCATCATTTGTTTTTTATTTTTCACATCAATAACTGATACTGTACCTTCTAAAGTAACATAAAACATATTGAATGGGATTTCTTTCGAACTTTTATTCTTTATTGTAACATAACCATGAACGATATCACCTGAAGTATATTCTTTTAAAGAAGATTCCGGATCTGTTTTACAATTTAATTGAGGTAAATTTTTAGTAACATTGATTGAGATTTCAATCTCAGAGGTATTCAATTGAGGTAATTTATGATAATTATCAATGATATTTTTATCAAAAAATTCAGAATTAGGTTGAGATTGAGATTGAGATTGAGATTGAGATTGATTAACTGTAGTATTTGAAGATGAAATTAATGATGGACATACATTTGTCACTATAGAATCTGATCTAATTGACTCACCAGGAGTAATATCATCATAATTATAATCTGGAGGAAAATCTCTTAAACTTGAATTATCCAAACTTTCTCTTGGATTTGAGAATTGTAATGAATGATACATTTCAAAACTTGGCAACACATCAAATGTTGTATTATTTCTAAATTGTTGATCATCAATATCAAAAGTTTTATCATCAACGAAATCACCATTTGAAAATTTAGGATTATTTAAATGTTGTAATTTATTTAATTTAATAAATTCTTCAGATTGTTTACGACGTTGAGATTCTTTAAGAACCGCAGTTGAATAATCTATATCATCGATAATTGAAGAAGATGAAAGGGTTGAATTTAAATCAGGACGTAAGGGATTGACTATAGAATGTCTATTTGAAGACGAAGTATTTGTACTGTTTATAGTTTCAGATCTATTGTTATCAGAACTTTTTGAACTTAGGGATATTGGCATAAGCTTATTGGAATAGATTTATAACAATGAATTGAATAAAAATATAATTTTTTGTTTTTTTTACAAATTTAGATATGAAGGGGGGATATATATATATATATTTATATGTATAAACAATAATATAATTATCTATAATTTTGTATAGGGATCCAGAAGGGTATATCATTTATATGTAAGTTGTATATGCAAGTTTATATGATGACTTTGTGTTTTTTTTTTTTTTTTTCATTAGTGTTTTTTTTGCATTAAAATTTCAACGATGACAAATGTGCTGTGTGTATATTATCATGGATATCAACGGATGTAAGTACTATAGACTGCGCAATATTTAGAGTAATTAAGACTCATTTGTTTATTATCATATTAAATGAAAAGTTGGAACTTGGCATAAATTTTTTTTTTAAAACCTGCAGCATTGAAAAAAAAAGATATACGCGTAAACCTGAATATATAATCTAGACAGTATATTGTATACTATGTTAGTATGTTCTATCTTGAAATATTATAACCGAATTATAATATTTAGATCAATATATAAATTGGGATCAATTATATTGCAAAGATATGAGATTTTAGTTAATTTCAATTGATAAGATCTACAATATATTCTATAAATTCTAGACCACATACTATACCTACATAGAGAACATCAAATGTTCATATATATCAATATAAATCAAAATCACTGCGCAATATTTTGGCGCATAAAACCTATCAAATATTGCAGATAAAGAGTTTTAATATTATGATTAAACGTTCTAGTATATTCTAATAAGATATTATTTGATTATATCAATATATGTAGATCAACTGGTATAATCAATCTATTTGGATTGCATGTGTTCTATTTTATTCAATGACTCATGTAACTAAGAATCTGCAAGTAAACAAAAACAATCTGCAACCTTTAAACAATGCCAGATTTTGTACTTTTTTTTTTTATTTATTTTTTTATTTACAACCAGAGTCAATTTTTAATTTAAAGAAAGTGTAATAAAATTTAAATCTGTTTGGTAAAATTTTTTTTAACTTGAATTAAAAGC
>JAKTTK010000142.1:470245-521765 GCA_030581415.1 Waltiozyma mucosa
AAAAAAAAAAAAAAAAAAAAAAAAAAAAAAAAAAAAAAAAAAAAAAAAAAAAAAATAAAAAAAACCACACAAAAAAAAAAAAAAAAAAAATTTAGACACATACAACTAGATACTATAAACCGCTAAGAGTGTATATTAACAACAAAATCAATATCAATACCAACAAAATCATTATCATTCTTTATCATTAACGACATAAGACAAGAATAAATAATAATAATAATGGCTAAGAAACTAAGTGAAGGTCGTAAAGCTGGTAGTGGCAGAAAACCAGGAACAGCTAAAACTTTGGCTGAAGGTAGGAAAGTAGGGTCTGGTAGGAAAAAAGGTTCAATATCCAAAACATTAGTGAATGGGCGTAAAGTTGGGAGTGGTCGTAAAAAAAAAACTGATTCTAATGATAGTCGTATGACAAGTCCAGATATTCATAGTAATCATAATCAAACTTTAGAACAATTGTCTCATTTAGATACTTCAGTTTTATCCCATCAAAATTCACATCTACATCACAATCACCACAATCATCATCCTCATCATCATCACAATCATCATCATCATCAACAACAGCAGCAGCAGCAGCAGCAGCAAATTGTTGATATATTGAAAATGAACCAATTAAACCCGCTTCATCATCCTTTGAATCAAATAAATTTAACTCAACAACCATCGCAATTATATTTACCTAAACAATTTTATTCAGAACAACCACAACCTCAACAGCATCAACATTTTCATCATCAACAACAACAACAGCAGCAACAGCAGAATCAGCAACAACAGCAACAACAGCAGCAGAATCAGCATCAACATAATCAAAACCACCGCCAGAACCAGCACCAACATCCGTCTCTACAATCCTCAACATCACCATCATCATCAACTACATCAAATAACATAAATTTATTGATCAATGGAGCACATACAGTAAAAGAACTATCAAATCAAACGAATCGTCATGGTGGTAATCAATCGCAACAACAATTCTCACAATTATGACAACAAGAAAAAAATTTTCGTGTTGTTTTCTCCCCTCCCCCTATTTGTTTTTTACATCCCCTTATATCTTTTTAATGTCCCTTTAATGTATTAATAATAAAATTATAAAAATTATAAAATTATGAAAATTATAACTAATAGGAAACTTAACAACCAATTGTAAGATATAGATTTTAATCCCAAAACAATATGTAGTAATAGAATATACAATTATTCATCTTAAATGATTAAATTGTTCAAATAGTTTGACTTTTAAGCTTTATACATTGTATAGCTGAGACTAGTTTTCACAATCTAATTTAATTTTAAATATAAATTGATCTAAATATTGATAATATTCAGTACCTTTTAATGAATTACTTTAGAATTAAACATAGCTCGGGATTACTCGGGGTTTACTTTGACAATTGCGGCTCATTAATAAACAAGTGGTGAAATTATAATAAAAAAAAAAAAAAAACATCAAATGTACTGAATTATATACTAAAGATTAGCTAGCTTTCCCCCCAAAAAAAAAAATTAATAAAGAATCATAATAGTGTCAAGTTGAGTTCTATTTATATAATGAAATCATAAAAGATTAAACACTATAGTACACAATTGAAGTATAAAGATATCTAATCAAATAATTATTGAACAATATCACAATGAGGTTCAATCTTTACTTAATTATAAGATTTATTATAGATCATTAATAGTCATAATGTACACAATTATAAAATATGCCTGATTATAAATTGGGTAATTTTGATGGATCGGCATAATTTATAAATCTCCGTACACTATAATTATTGTAATTATTAATTATATTATTACATTTATATGTTATTTTAAACAACTAAAGAAAAATTAATTAAATTGCTCACCAAATATTAAGTATTAAAACTAAAGGAATTGGGACAATTAATAATAATGACGACTTAAAAATATTATTCAAGATGCATATAGTGGTTTTTTTTTTCTTTTCTCCCTAGGATATGAACCTATTAACGTTCTAGAATCATATCATGAGTCATTTTATAAATGTTTATATTTAAAGGTTTACATTTGCACATATAGACAGTACATATAATCTTAATTGTTTAACCGTGGTTCAAGTCAACAGATAAATTCTAATGGAAGATAATGTTCAGCAAGAAATTCAACCGCCTCCTTATTTCAATACAGATATCAATCCTGGATATTTAGCAATTCCAACTAACTCTAGAATAATTTCTTCATCAGTCCAAATCATTCTCAACAATGATAACAAAAATCAATTCTATTATACAGGTGATGATATCGATGGAATAGTGAATATTGAAGGTATAGATTATAATCAATTAGAAATTTCATTTATAAATAAATTACAAGTATTAGGTGAATCAAAATTGTTGTTTCAAATGAATAATCCCAATAATTCAACTGCATCTTTCAAATTTAAAATACCACATCAATTTATACCAACTTCACCAGTAAATGATGCTGATTGTTCAACCCAATCTAACAATCATAATATATTACCAACTTTGGGAAACCCAGAACTATGTGGGTTGAGTTTTAATTCAACTTCAATATTTAACGATCAAAGAATGATCGATAAAGAATTTATCAACGTTAAAACCCCAATTATGAATGTTTTTTATATCGATGTTAAAGTCAAAGTACAAAATAGAGTTATGTTTAATCGTAAAAAGGAAATTATTGTAAAACTCAAAGATTTAAATGAACCAAATATTAATAATGAAAAATTTTCATCCTATGCAAATTTTACAAAATTGGAAAAGAGATTATTAGTAGACGAGAATTATAAATTGGATGTTTTATTAGAGAGTTTTGCTCTGAGTCAAAATCAAAGAAAGTTGAATTTTGATTTCAAATGGAGTAAGCTACAAGGCCCTTCACAAGATTCAAAGCAATTTGAACCTAAGTTAAAAATTAAATATGAGCTGAACAAATATGTATTGCAATCAACAAATTGTTTGGCAAATTTCAAAATTGAATCACTAGGAAAAGAATCAGATCTTGAGAAACTAGGTGTGAAGATGGAAAAATTGGAAACCTTATATTCAAATGTATTGATTGATAATAATGATTGGATTGATGATGTTTATAACCCCAATTTAATATTAAATCACCTTGAAATAAATGATATACCTGAGTTTGATCTAAATTTGAAACACTTTGAAAACTGTTATTTGAGTGTAACTTATTTGATAGTGATATATATTGATATCGAACATAGATCCCAAGTTAATCCCATCAAAGATAACCAATTTGAATTTTCTTCATTACCTACAAAAACAAAAAATTTCTTTTTCAAGAATTTTATAAAATCCAAGGATTTACAACAATCAGCGGATGAGAATAGCAACAAATTGAATATATTTGTACCTTACTTAAGTTGATAAAAAATTAATATACACCATATATATAAAGGTAAAAGTTTTCAATTACCATTTAATAATTTTTCGACAGCACCTTGAACAGAGCCCCCGCTTCTTCTTAATGCTTGAACATTAGCATCAAAGTCAAAAAACCCCATATCATTTAATTGTCTTAATTGACTTTCATATCTTTCTTCAGGTGGTCTCGTATCTTGTTCTTGAGCACTGGTACCATTACCACCACCGAGAATGGATTGTAATAATTCTGGATTAAATTGATTGAATCCACCTTGATTTGCACCACCGAACGCAGCAAATGGATTAACTGGTGGAATTCCACCAGGGAACATGGCAGCAAATGGGTTTGCACCATTAGAACCAGCGCCAGCTTGATTATCTATTGTAGTATTGGTAGAATCAGTAGTAGTATTGGTATTATTTGAAGCTGTTTGTTGACCTGGTGCAGGAAATGATGCAGCTTGCGGTTGAGCACCCGGAGCACCACCAAACATTCTTTGCATATCTCTCATTTGTCTCATCAATTGAGGATTCGAAAGCATTTGTCTGAATTGATCACTTTGAAGCATTTCTCTAACTTGTGGTCCCATTGCTCTTAGTTGAGGTGATTGTTCAATTAAATAGTCCAGCATTTGTGGATTTCTTAACATTTCATTCATTCCTTGTTGGAAACCAGGCGTTGACATCATCCGTTCCATATCTTCTTCATTTGGTAAAACCATTCCACCATCTGGACCAAACATTGATTCAGATGGTAATTGTGCTAATCCAGCGTAACGAGCACCAGTCAATCCTGCTAGTGGATTGAAAGCACCTTGTCCAGATGATAAGTTTGAAGGAACAGAAGAATCATTATTATTTGTACTAGTTGACTGTGTCGAATCTGTCCCACTTGTGGACACTGGATTTGAAGCCGTATTGGAGGCCGCTTGCCTTGATGCTGCACTCTTAACTAAATGAATTGTATGTCCTGATTTGATTTTGTATGTGTCCAAAGTATCGTTATCTTTTAAAACACGGCCAGAGTAGATTAAACGTTGGGCAGTTGCTGGTGTTTCAGATTCCGCTGCAATTTTTTCTTTAAGCTCAAGGACTTTTAATGATAGAGGAACTGTGAACTCATATTTTTTATCCACCGATGATCTTCAAGTTGGTAAATGGTTAGTAATGCCATACAAAATTGTAATATAATTGAAGTGGATCAGTTCTATAGAAGAGAGGCGACTTTTGAACTCGGGCTACTAATTTCAAGCATTAAATAAGATGACTTACTTTATATGTACAGTAATTTCTTCTGATTCAGCCATTTTGTGATATGAAGTTATGCTAATATTGCTGGTGATCTATAAATGTCTGAATGATTTTTCACAAAGCTTGAGGTGCTCAACATGTACTGGCAACTTTGAACAATCCATATTTGATGAAGCACTACCCAACTGATTCCAACAGATAGTTTCGCGATCTCCCAATTCTGGAATGTTCTGAAAAAAAATATCTGTTTTGAGAAATTCGCCTATTACGGAAATTCCATAGATTTTGAGATTCAAAATAAAAAAAAAAAAAGTACTGGAAAAATACTCAAAATTAAGATTATTCGAATTTCGGACCAGTAACTTTTAACTAGCTTAAAAATATAGGATTTGATTGAGGTCTCTTTATGTTTACTGCTATTTAGCAGTTACCCAATGTTTTAAAATTGGTTTTCAAATCAAGTGTGAATGGCTATGTACCGATGCACTTAACTCGTTGTAGTTCAATGAAGAAAAAAAAGGTCAAATATCAAAAATTATAATCAATTATCAATGATAGTAAATATGCAGGGATTTGGTTCCTTGATTAATGCTATAATATATAATATATTCTACAATAGTCTATCAGAATTATATTGATCATTTCTAACTTTACCGACCACTCAATGCTTACCCAGAATATTATGATGATATCATCTATCACGATTCAGGGAAACTAATTTAATACGCTTTAAAATTTTAAGCCTCGTAATCTGATTTACAAGTTGATTATCGTTCAAAAATGTTGACAGGTGTACTTGTTAATAGAGAAATGTAGTCTTGTATTTACTGAGCAATACAGACATAATAATTTGACGTTTACCTTGACCTATAATATACAATATGGTATATGCGCGAAGTTAATAAGTGATATTCCGTTTTTTGTACTTGAGTTTTGCATGGAATTTTATGAAGATAAACGACTTATCTTATAACTTCAAGGAAGAAAAATATATCTGATTTTGAGCTTATCAAAAAGCTGATCAATTCTAAATCCTCTTTAATTGCCAGGGCCCAGGAGTAGTTGGCAGCTTTATTAGTGTAACAAATATAAATTGATACTCAAAAACACTGACTAGATTATCAAGTAAGAGATACCGAATTGAAAGATTATAAAGCACATCTAGTACTTGAAAATGTTGTACACGACTTTCAGTAATTGATGTATCGATCAAAATGACGTTGAGTTTCTAGTTGTTAATTAGTTTGGTAAAGGTGCTAGATGATATGATATCACAGATTCACATCTCGACTCTCAATCCACGCGGCAGTTATCCGCTTTGACTTTTTTTTTAAAAAAAAGAGTTTCACCATATTTGACATTTATTGAAAGAAAACACAGATATCAATAGTAATTATGCATGATTCTTAATATCTGTTTTTCGATTATTCATTAAATTAAGAGTTAAACTTGGTGTACGTGAATATTATCTCCATTCATAGAGTATTTTTGGTGTTTGGATGGCAGCTAGACTCGTAAAATTTCTCACTCAAGAAACAAAGATAATAATAAACAAAAGCATCGGCAATAGTATTCAGATAATTCATAACAAATAACTTGTTCCGAATCCCATTATAGGGCTAGTATTTAAATGTCAGATATTTTACAAGATGGGGTTAATAAACAAAATTTTGCATATCCTGACTCAAGTATAATGAATCCTCCTTCAACAAATGAAAACCCAAAGAAACCAAAACCCATTTTAAGAACCGAACAAAAACTGCCAGTGATACATGAACACAAGAGGGACAAAACTTTGGATTCCATGGAGCTTATAGCCAAAAAGGAGCTGGCACTGCATTTTCAGTCTCTGAATATACCCATGACGTCCAGTGTCTTGGAGGATGTTTTTGGCTTGTTTGAATTGTTCATGGATAATATTTTGACCGATCTGCAGAAACTAACCCAGCTACAAAGAAGAAAAAAGGCATCACCAAAAGACATACAATTACTTTTCAGAAATTGCCATATATCAACCTCGGATTTAGAAGAAGAACTATTACGCAGCAAAAAGAAGCTGAGTGCTCACATTATAGCAAAAAAACAGGCACTTGAAACCTTATCAGAGTCATTGAGTAAAGTAGATATTGAGCCGGTAGAGCTCGATAACCAAGACCCATCTTTTGTATTTTATGTTCAAGATGATGATATCTATAAGCTAGTTCCAACTACCTATTCAAAAAAGAATCATAAGGGGATTCCCAAATTCTTGCCCGAATTTCCACCAGATCATACATATAGGAAGTCACCGATATATCTCAATAAGATTCCTGATCAAAGGTATATAAGATCCAAAATTGTCGAGGAAAGTAAGCTAGGTGAAGAAGCTCTAGATCATTTGACGAGTTATAACAAACGAGAAACCAGCGATGAGGTTGATGGAGAAGAGGATAGAGAAGTTGTTAAAGAAGAACAAAAAGAGAAGCCATTGGAATATGACATCTGGAATTTCAGCGACAAGAAGCTGAATGTACCAGCATATGCTAAGGCAAGATTAGAATTTCTGAAAAGGAAAAAAGGAAAAGAAATCAAGAAAAAAGACAGCTATGACGGAGATTACGATAAGATTGTTGTCCAATTGTCTCCTTTTGTTCCGGTGCATAAAAAGGGAAGGACAGAAGATAATAAAGTATCAGAGTCTGACTATATCGAGAAACTTTTCAAGAGTGCCTTGACGAATATAAAGACTTTAAAACGAAAGAAAACTGCACGGGAGATAGAAAAGGAGAAGTTACAAAAAGAAGCTGAGGAATTGAAGAAAAAGGAAATTGCAGGTGAATCATTCAATGAGATTGAAGATAATGCCTTTGCTAATTTCGAAAATTTTGAGAACTTTGACGCTAAAAAATTTGAAAACTTTGAAAAGTTCGGTAACGAACACATTTCTGATGCACATGAAATCAATTTTGGGGTTGATGACAGTAAAGTTGAAGATGGGGAGTATCAACTAGATATTAACATAACAGAAGATACTTTGATGACTGAGGTACCCAACACTAACATTCAATCCATAGATACCAATCAGGACTCACTCAATAGTTCAAATTCTCATGAGAACGCGATCGATATCCCACAGCCAGTTGCTCCAAATACCAGTGAAACTGAGACAAACGTTCAAGTGGAGAATAATGATAGAGGTCACGATGATGATCAAAGAATGAGCGATTTCGATGATATAACTCTAGAATAAAGTTATTGTTTATTGATTTAGGTTCCTGCCAATCCCCAATACTGAATTGTACATGATAAATATCATGTGTACTACATTTTAACTCACTTTTCGTAATGTCTATAAATTATCATTCCTATGTATTTAATGCTTGCAAGGTGTGTACACCTGTCTATATATATTAGTTTTTTGGTATTTGTATACATCAATCAATATTCTTATGAGCTAGCATTCTGCTATATCAAATTTTTTAAGGAAGAATCAACAGAATACACCGGTACGATTAGTTTACAATGGAGAGAATTTGAATTGGCCAGTTCGAATTTCATATATGGTGATTAAGCGCTATATACTCTAAAGCTATCTTGAAGAGTGTCTTTCTAATTATAATTCTAAGTATTTACTATGTTCCAGAAGTCTCTCACTCACTCTTTTACTATTAAAGTTTCAAATTGCTTAATGAATGAATCTATCAAATGACGACGTTAAACGGGGATAAAATTCATCATAGCTAATGTATTAGAATATCGGCCCGGCGTTTATAGTGTTTCAATTTTCAAGCACCCGAACACCAAACTTCCCGCAACTTTTATATATGCTAAAATTTCTTACTACTTATCACCTTGATAATTTATTGAGATGGTGTATATATAGATTTACAAGTATACTTAGCTGATTTATAACATATTCATAAACATATAGATTTGAGCTTAATTTGAAGGGGAAATTAATATGTCTGAAATCACTGAGTTGAAGTTACCGGAATCACTTCCATTTCCAGTAAAAATTTTGAGTGTTGACGTACAGAAAGGTGCTGATATTAAAAAACATCAACACATTATAAGGTACTCGTACTGGGAATTTCAAGATGCACCTTTCGAACAAGATGGGCAAAATGATGGATATCAACAAAGAAAAAAGGTCAGAGTAGATCTTGTAGGATCTTATGAATCTCCAATTGATGGTGTTATTGACCAAGTGACTGTGAGGGTTGGTGATGAAATTTTATCTCAAGATCAGACCATTGTTAAAGTCATCGAGCCTTGTTCCCATGCTGTGCAGTTTGGTGGTTTATGCGCTGTCTGCGGTAAATCATTGGAAGAAGAAGCTGATTACTCAGGTTACAAATATGAAGACCGTGCCCCTATCTCAATGAGCCATGGTAGAAGCGATTTAAAGATTTCTAAAAATGAGGCAGAAAGAGTGGAAAAAAAGATGACGAAAAACTTGATAACGGAGCGAAAATTGATTCTAGTTGTTGATTTGGATCAAACGGTAATTCATGTTACAGTTGATCCAACGATCGCTGAATGGATGAACAACCCCAAAAATCCGAATCACCCAAGTGTGAAAGACGTGAAAACTTTCACGTTAGATGAAGAGATAATACTGCCTCCCAATTTCATTGGGACTAGGCCTCCACCACATACAAGAAGGTATTTCTTGAAAGAAAGACCAGGGCTGGAACATTTCTTGAAAAAAGTTTCTGAAAAATATGAATTGCATATATATACGATGGGTACACGAGCTTATGCTAAAGCTGTTGCCAAATGTATAGATCCGGATGGTAATTACTTCTCAGATAGAATCTTGTCAAGAGATGAAAGCGGTTCATTGACCCAGAAATCTTTAGAGAGACTGTTTCCGACTGACACTTCAATGGTTGTGATTATTGATGATAGAGGTGACGTTTGGAATTGGAGTGATCATTTAGTTAAAGTTGTTCCATTTGAATATTTTGTGGGTATTGGCGATATCAATTCAAATTTTTTGCCAAGACAAAGATCATTGTTGGGTCCTTCTAAAAGACGGGGATCTATTGCTAAACTAGAGGAAAAAATTGAGAAGGAAGAAACAACTAAATTAGAGGAAGATGGTACTATAAATGTAGATGAGAATTTGGCTCCAGATCATGCAACTTCATCCTCTGAAAGAGAAGCCTCATTGGAAGCACAGAAAAAAGAAAGGCCATTAGCGAAACTTCAGCACGATTTGGATGAACTATCGCCAGGAAGTGTTGAAGATCAGAGGCTATTATTTGATGATGATGATGAGCTTGAGGGTCTGGAGCTATCATTACAAAAAATTCACGAAACATTCTATGCAAAATATGACGTAAATGGCTATGCTGATATCAAAGATTTGCTACCTTCCTTGAAACATAAAGTTTTCGAAGGCCTAGAGTTTGTATTTTCGGGATTATTCCCAATAGGCAGCAATATTAATCAAGAAAATATTGTTATTTGGTCAAAGTCTTTCGGTGCTACCGTGGGTACAGAGGTAACTCTGAATACTACACATGTCATAGTTAAAAATCCCAATACATACAAAGCAAGGTTGGCCAAATCGTTATTACCAAATGTTAAATTGGTTCATCCAAATTGGATTTTTAATAGTTTGACATTTTGGAGACACAGCGATGAGAAGGACTACGAACAGTACTTGCCATCAAATGGGTTATTGTCCAAGGAAGATGTTGAAAAATATCTCTCTAAATTGCAAGATCCAAGTTCCAAGGTTGAAATTACTGCACCAGTAGTCAACGTTGAAGAAAAAAATACGTTATTAGGAGGTGATATGAATTGGTTAGGCAATGATGATGATGAAGATTTTTTAAGCTCTGAAGATAGTGATCAGGAAAGTGACTTCTCAGCTTCCCCCTCAATAAAACGTTCGATTGAAGAAGATGATTATGAAAAAGAGTCTGTGACTTCTAAAAGACAAAAAAGAGTTGAAATTAATGAAACAAAAGACCGTGGCAAATTTGTTGATAAAGACGACGATGGTGATGGAGAAGAGGACAATAATGATAATAATAATAATAATAATTATAATAATGATGATGACGATGATGATGAATTGGCAGCTGAGTTGATGCTTGGACTTGATAGTGATGAGGAATGACGATAATTTGAGACTCGATATAACTATAAATGTGACTAATGACATAAACTTATTTTCTTTACGTAGATTGGTATCTTGATTATCAGGAAGCAAATATCTTCAAATAAAATTTTATCTTATTTCCTGTTTTGATTATACAAAAGCGAGAAGTGGTTATTAGCTCAAAGGTCAGTGGAAAACATTCAGCAAAGACTACAACAAGAAACTTATTCACGCTCATTAGTACTGAGCAGAGAAGGGTGTGCAACGTCGGGACTCGGGAGACCCTCAACGATTTTAGGATAGAAATATCGTTGAAGGCTCGTTGATCACATATTAATGAATCAAAAACTAGCTAAAATATTCAGGAGATCGGTTTTTTTGCACATATATATATATACTGCAAGCTTTGCATCGTAGCCATTCTTTCGTTTTATATGATTTATGAAGAAATATAGCTAATGGAACACCTTCTCCAGATTTTTTGCATGCAGTAGGAAGATTCAAGTTTCAGCAATTATTTCTCTAGAGTATTCATGATGACAACTGAAATTTTCTGTATCAACCAAATCTTATAATAAACTTTAAATAAAGTTGAAATTGAAATTCACACACCGTAGTATATTCAAATTTCAGACTGACGCCTGGTTGGGCCACAAATGTAAACAATAACAAAGATTATATAACCGTTTCCATGGTTATATACCAAAGATTAAATATAGTTATAATGTTACTAAGTATTGATTGCTATGGCTTGCCAAAAGGGTTTTTTGGTAAATATGTTACTAACTAGTTGAAGAAACAAACCAAAGCTTGATTTATATATATTGAATACTTCTACCTTTGTAGAAACGATATCTGCTTCTTTTACATGTTTTGGTGCGATATACAAAAACAAACACGCTTTTCCTCATAATTTATTTTCACAGCGGAAAGATCCAACTATTTTTTTTTGAAACTGGTCTCTTGAGCTGAGGAATGATCGCGAGTTTTTTTTTTTTTTTTGGTAGTTGAACATATATAGAGAATTTATAGCCGAAAACATTTGCAGGTTTACAATTTAATAAAAAGCTAAGATCTCCCTTTGATAAATTATTTATTTGTTTATCTGCCGGTCAGAAAATACTAGTATATCATTAAATTACTCCATCTAAAGAAAAGAATCTCTCCTATCACATCTATTCTCTAAACTATTCTCAATCCATCCTCACCTCATTCTTTTCTTGATCAGATCTGCAGTACATTCTCCATATTTAGAAAATAATTGTTTATGGTATAATAAAAGCATTTACTTATAGACATTAATTACCATTCAAAAAAAAAACTTTAGAAATCATCATAAATTCATTTTATCTATCACTGATATAATTATATACCAAAGGGTTCCAATTAGGTCCTTTTATCATTATTTCCAAAATTTAATATCTGCATATTCATATGAGCTTAATCATAGCAAAAATCGCATATATCATTGCATTCTTGTCATTATATACAATTGCTTTCTTACCTATAGAACAAAACAGATATTTATCTTCAAATGATGTATACCAGGTATCTTCTGTGGAAAAATCACCAGATTCTTTTCAGGTTTCCAAATATACTGAAAGCAAACAGCAACAAGTACTTTCTTCTTCTTCAAATTCATCTAAAACAATTTTAAACTTGATACCGGGATTGTCAATTATAGAAACAGATGACAATAATGAATGCTACTTTGTTAATACCACTATCGGAGAAGCCAAATTTCCATTAATCATTGATACAGGTTCAGCTTATTTATGGGTATATGGGGATGATTGTACTGATGCTGCATGCTCAGGCGAGATTTTGTATACACCAACATTCGCTTCAGTATCAGAATCAGAATCCGCTACATCGACGGCCACTTCGACATTTGAGTTAGCATATGTTACAGGTACTGCAAGTGGAGAGATTATGGATGATAATATCATAGTTAATAAATTAGCCACCACACAAAAGTTTAAATTTGGGATGGCCAACCGTGTCCCAGATTTTTTTGAGCGTTATCCTGTATCTGGTATATTTGGATTTCCATCGAATGACTCATCATCAATTGAAAGTATCGTCAGTGCACTGTATGATTCCCATGCCATTGGGGTTAAAAGATTCTCATTAAGTCTTGGTAAAATTAACGAAAATGATTCATACCTTAATAATTCTGGGATTTTTGCTATTGGTGAACCGGTTGAGGAGCTATATACAGGTGAAATTCATTATACTCCGTTGATTTCCAATATTTACAATTACTGGTTAATTGAAATCAATTCAGTTTATGTAAATTCATTCAAATTGAACTTTTCAAGCGAAGTCGATACATTATTGTCACCATATACTTCAAGAGAAGCCATTATTGATACAGGTACCACAGTACTAGTATTACCTGATGAAGATGCGCTTACAATTCATTCATTTTTTACTAATTCAATTACAGATGGTACCAATTTTGCTATTTATTGCAATTCATCATTAACGATTGATTTTGAGATCAACGGGAAAAACTTCACATTATCGTCATCTGATTACATAGGTGCCGAGTATCCAACAACATCTATATATAATGGATATTGTGTTTCAAATATTCAAGGAATGTCATCAACTTCACAAGACTGGATTCTAGGTGCTGTCTTTTTAAAAACTTTATACCTTGATTTCAATGTAAACGATCAAACAATTGGATTTGCAACTAAGAAGGAAAACGTTTACTTAACTTCAACAGCAACCTCCACTGTCACTGCTACCTCAAGCCTTTCATCATCCGCTACATTATCTCTATCAATTGCTGGATCTTCAGCCATAAGTACTTCAAGTTATAAAGGTGAAGGTGCAAGTGGCCCCTTTCCTCGGGGTAGCTCATTTTCAGTCGTTTCATTGTGTTCATATTTTTTATTTATGTTGTTTTAAATTCTCAGAGAAAATTATTTATGTATATTGTTGTATATTTTTTATTTAAATTCAAGAAGTTTTTCAATAGTTTCATTGTCCTGTTATAAATGTACTATAACATTGGTTTTTTTGAATAGTTTTTCTCCCTTTCTCTTGCACTCGTCCGTAATGTCCCTAATAACTGTAGTATTTCTAATACATTTTCTACGTTTTGGTAATAACTTTCTATCCCATACATTTTAGTTTTTATACGTAAATCGTAATGATGAATCTAGTGGAGTTGTGCAATATGCTTTTTCCCGTTTTTCGTCTTTTTTTTTTTTTTTTTGGTTTTTAATGGATTTATGATACCAGAGGAACAAAATATATATGAAGAAATGTATCTATATGAATGTGAAATTATTGCTGGCGTCTTTTTTTACGTTCTTTTCTTGCAATTTCTTGAAGATCATCTTCGCTTGGTTCATAAATATGCCAAATAGTATAATGAGGTAGCCCACCCACAGAAAACCCCATTTTTTTACACATTTTCCCAAATGCTTCAGTTTCTGCATGGTTCAAAAATGTGAAAGCCGGGAAATGGGCTCCTCTTCTGAAAACTTTTGCCTTTGCCAAAATTGAGACCCCACCAATACCATCCAATCCTACAATTTCGTCAGGGTTCCCATTTGGATCTCTGACATAACCCAAATGAGCTCTCCAAGTTGGGTATTCTGCATAACCTTCCACAATGACATCATCTTCGTCCAAAGTTTTAGCTAATTCTAAAGCTTGATCTGATTCTATCCAAGAGTTTAAATCGTATGCCTGTTCATTACCTAGAAATTCAGGTAATGGTCTCCAAACGTTAGGTACAACGACATCGAAATTAAACTTCATTAAATGTTGAATGATATCACCAGGCATTAATTCTATATCAACATCTCTCCAATAAACCCAAGAGTGATAAGGTTTCAAAGAATTAGCAGTTAACCAATTTCTTGCTCTACCCATTAATTTTCTTCTGATACCTTGAACTTTAACATCATGTCTATCACTAAAACCTTGACCGATAACTTGACCAAAATCTTTTTTAAATATTTGAATTGATCTGAATGGGGTATCATATTCTTTATGATGACTTTTTGGGTCAAATGACTTTTCAACTGTTTCTATATAATCAGGATTCATATATTTCAAATGTAAATCCTTTGTACCCTTTAGTTTTCTATTTCTTTCTTCTTCTTCTAATTGTAACACTTTTGATAAATTCCCATGTTGTAAAGCAATTGAATAATCAAATAATGCTTCTAATGTATGATCATCTTTCGAACAATCACTAACTAGAAATGCAATATCGATCAATGAATGAGGGTAAGTTAAATTCATGGTATGTTTTAGCATTAATGGTAAAACTGGTTCAGCATTTCTTAAAGGAATCAACAGCAGAATATGATCTGCTGATTCTTGACCATTTGGTGCACCTTCATAATCATTTAGATCATAATAATCAACGGTACTATGATATAATTGATCAATTTCGCTTTTAATGTCTTTAATTGTTACTTTACCTTCATTATCAATTAAATATGCTTCAACACCTTCATCATATTTTTTCAATTCTTCATGATTTATTTCTTTGAAATCAAAATTTGTGAGTTCTTCTTCCGTGTAATATTCAACTGAGGCAGTGTCATTAAAAACCCATCGGATCAAAATCACAATTATGAATATCGATGAGAATATTATTCCGATGTATTTCAGGAGTTTCTCCTGAGACTGTTTCGATGGTTTAAATCCATTTCTTTTCGATCTATAATCAGAAGATCTGTTTGGATGTATCAGAAGTTAGTAAAAATTCCCAAATTTTCATCCTTTAATATTATATTTCAATTAAATATACAATTTGTGCAAAATATATTGCAGAAAAATGATGACATACATCGGAAGGTCTGATTTCTTGTTGTTAGTATCCTGAAGAGATCTGAACATAATTGCTGTGATTGGAAAAGAACCCAAACATGCAATTTGCAATCTTTAATTACAATTTGAAGTTATTGTTGTTGTAGTTTCGATATATCCCCGTCAATTGATTAAAAAAAAAAAAAGAATTAGGATCTCAAGACGCGAGTTATAAAAAGCCTAGATAAAATTCAATCCGGGAATTTCTTTGTTTGCAGTAGAAAGAGTTAGATCAGCTAAAGATTGAATGAGAGAAACTTATATATGTATATTAAATTGATTCATAAACTTTTGTAGATCAAATCTAACTATTCAATTAATTATGACTCTAAAAATAGAGTTGAATCTAATTGTTTTGAGTTATAAAGCTGATTAAATCAAGCTAGGCGCCCAGCTCAGGCTGGTCCTTGTAAATTATCTAAACCTATATTCTTAAATCAATAGTGAAAATATAATGTATATTCAGATTTTTACGCTAATAAACTAGTAGAAATAAAAAACACCAATTAGAACTTAGAGATAATAATGATTCATATCCACATATTACGGGTCGAATTAATCTTACTGCGTTCAAATGATTAGAACATACCAGGGATCATAATAGTTGAACATTCTGTTTTAAGCTTCACATTCATAGAGATTAAATTTATTTACCAGCTGGGCACACTGGGTATATAATACCATCATCGTTTAAACAATTCTATATATCCTATATTTGTGTACTTTAGTACACCCTGCACAATCACCAGTGTTGAAAATTTAATAGGTTGGAGGTGAGATATTTTTTTAAGGTATGATTTAAAGCTCTTCATATAACCTCCTTTTGGAGAAATAATTGGAAAAATTTAGAAATCAAATCCAGTAATTAAAAATGTCTCTGACATTGATTAATTATTTATTGGATATATACTGGAATATTGAATCATTTATTATCAGTTAATGAACAAAAAAAGCCAGCTAGTTAATTTTTTTTTTTTTTTTAAATTTCTTCTCCTGCTCCCTCGAAAATGGCTGGCAATCGAAAAATTATATTTTCTTCACAGTTTATAAATATATAATAATTATATTATAAGTCTATTCAAAAATTTACTTTCCTTGTTCAATTAATCCAGTATTTTGTGGTTGAAACCATTTTTCCTTTAGAGTATCCCATGTACTTTGAGCTAACCAGCTTGATCGTTCCTCAGTTTCGGATTTTGCCTCAATATAAACTTTCAACTTTGGCTCAGTCCCTGATCCTCTTATTGTGAATCTTATACCTTCTAAATCATTCCCCGTTGATAATTTAACAGTAATCATTTGAGATGATGGATCTATAGGTAGATCAGGGATATTATCAATCGTATTTGATTGATACCCTATTGTTAAATCCCTCCAAAATGTAACTTTATAATTTCCAATTGATTCAGGAAATGGATTAGATGAAAATCTAATGTTATCAAATATCTGCTTTGTTAATGATAGATCAGGAACTATATAATAGGAATTATATTCCTTAAAATACCCAAATTTTTCAAATCCTGCATGTAATTTCTCGATTGCATTAGTCCCTTGGTCTTTCCAACCTTGAGCCATTTGTAAAAAGACTAATGCTGCAGAAATACCATCTTTATCATGAATACCTTCAAACATAAATCCAATAGCTTCTTCATACCCAAATGCAACATTGAATCCTTGTTGTTCCAATTCAATAGCCTTATTACCTATCCATTTGAACCCCGTCAATGTATCGGTATAGTTAAATTCTAAAATTCTAGCCATTGATTCAATCATTTGGGATGATACAGTTGAATTGACAAAATATAGCTTTTCATAGGTAGTATCGTAATTACTATAGATATAATCAGCAAATAAATAACCAATTTCATTACCTGTTAATTGTCTCCATTGACCATTATGTTTTACCGCAGCTGAAAATCTATCTGCATCTGGATCATTAGCTATAATCAATTCAATGCCTAATAAATCTGCTTCGTTAAATGCCAAATTCAAGGCTCCATTTTCCTCAGGATTAGGGAAACTAACAGTATGAAAATATGGATCTGGATCAGCCTGGGAAGCAACAGTTTTCAAATCTTTAACACCCAATAATTTGACTGCTTTGCTTAGTATTTCTAATCCGACTCCATGTATTGGTGTATATATAAACTCTAAGTCGGTTAATTTATTTTTAATTATTTTTGAATTTAAGTGTAAGATATAAGCTGTTAATATCTCTTCTTTGACATAAAGCAAATCATTATTTTTTGATTGTGAAACACCTTCAAAATTAAAACAATCTGGAATAGGATTCAAATTCAATTCAATTTCTTGTGCAATTCCTAAATCATGAGGTGGAATGATTTGACAACCATTATTCCAATATACTTTATAACCATTATCTTGAGCTGGGTTATGACTTGCAGTAATCATAACACCTCCATTTGTTTGGAAATAATCAACAGCAAAAGGTACTAATGGTGTAGGTATTAAATTTCCATTTGTCAATGAAGATAAATAATAAACTTTGAAACCTTTCAAGAGGAAAATTGTTGCGGTTATTTCAGCAAAGATTTGAGAATTGAATCTATGTTCATGACCAATCACAATTGAAGGTTGTTTATTTTGGAAATGATTTTTCAACAGATATGAAGCAAGACCTTGGGATGCTTGCATAATTGTAACTCTATTCAATCGATTGAAACCAGCTTCCATTTTAGCTCGAAGCCCAGCTGTACCGAATGTTAATCTTCTACCTAATCTTTCTTCTAAAGTTCTAAAATCCCCATTGTATTGAAGATCTATAATTTCTTGTCTCGTATGTAAATCCTAATTTAAGTTAGTATATAGAAAAAAAAAATTTCGATAAAGTTTAGAAAGATAACATACTGGATCTAACCTTAGCCATTCTGCAACAAGATGATCTATGTTTAATCTATCAGTCATTTCAAAAAATATATATATGGGAAATATTAAATTAAATACTGTAGTATGTAATATCTGATAATTAATATATTTACAGACTTTAAGTATTAAGAGTATAATTATTTTAATTTTGGTGTTTGTTTATTTTTTTTTTTCCTACTCCGGCTTACATACATGAAGATAATATTTTAAAGATTTTATAATTACGATAATATAAACTAGATACATCATAATATATATTAGATACAACATATATAATAGTAGATGATTGATAAGAGTATATTAATTGTACTTACAATATTTAAGAAAACAAAAACTAATTAACAATATCTGAAATATTTATCAGAGGTTGTCATGAAATCTGTCGATAGTAATATAATTTATGTACTGTTGCACTACACGACGTCAGTTGGGATAATAATATAATGATAGACTTGGACTTTTCGTTTTTTTCTTTCGATTGTTAGCGAACTTATCTGATTGATATATTATTGCAGTTTAACAGTAAAACCCAGAAGAATAACATTAATCAATAACCGAGCTTCGTCTTATAATTATAGTGATATTTGGAATTAGAATATAAACATCGATTTAATAAAGTCTAACTCAGTTATAATTATAATTAAACGTCGTTTTGGTGCTTTTCTTTACTCCGCGAAATTTAAATAAAATTAAATTTTTTTTTGTCTTTGATTTGAAATTACCTAAAAGAGAACCTAATTTTTTTTTTTTTGATTTTTGATTTTTGATCTTTTTTTAAATTTCAAAACCTGAGAAAACAAAAAAAACGTCTCAAACTTAGGATTGAATATTATTATTCACAACGAATCAATATACATATATTTCAACACAATCTTAATTAATTTTTAAATATTGAACTATCAATTTTTTTTTTATCCTTTTTTTATAATCAATTGAATTCAAATCTTTTAGTTCAATTATTTTCAATTCTGCACCCCTCCTAACCCCCCTCTCAATTTTTATTATCGATTGGTTTGAAACTAGTTGATCTTTAAACAATCATCAGCTGGGAAATCAAAATCTTCTACATTAAACACAACACACTCATACAAACAAAAAAAAAAAATATAACAAAAAATGTCTTCATTCAGAGGTACAAAGTTCAATTCCATACCAACTTCTCATCAATATACCGCTCCTAAATCAACTAGTTCATCGAATTCAATCATTGATTCATTCGAAAACTTTTCTAATAAAGTTGAAGATTTGTTAGATACACCATTTATCACTCAATTGAAACCATATGTTCCACAGATTGGGAGATTTTTAATTGTATCTACGTTCTTTGAAGATAGTTTAAGAATTTTATCCCAATGGGGTGATCAAGTTTATTATCTTTGGAATTATAGACATATCCCATACTTTTTGGTTGTGTTTTTATTGTTATTAATTGTTTCAATAATGCTTATTTCATCTACATTGGTTGTTTTGAAAAAATTCCAATTATACGCTGGAATTTCATTGATTTTGGTTATTATTATTCAAGGATTTATGTATGGTTTGTTCAATGGTACACCTTTCATCTTTAGAAATTTGTCATTAATTGGTGGATTATTAATTGCATTCAGTGATACTTTAGCCCAAGAAAAAAAATCATTTGCTGGATTGCCAGATATTTCTTCAAATAATCAATATAAAAATTATGCATTATTAGCTGGAAGAATCTTATTAGTTGTTTTATTTTTTTCATTTGCCATAACAAAATCTTGGTTGACAACTTTTGTTGTTTCAATTGGAATTTTTGCAATCTCTTTTGGTTATAAAACAAAATTTGCATCAGCTATTTTAATCACCATATTAATATTTTATAACTTTACATCAAATGCATATTGGAGTCCATCATTAAATAACGGAAGAAGAGATTTCTTAAAATATGAATTTTATCAAACTTTATCAATTGTTGGTGGGTTATTATTGGTTGCCAACACAGGTGCTGGTGAATTATCATTAGATGAAAAGAAAAAAATCTATTAAATACAACAATATCAACAACAACAACAAAAAAAGATTAAAATATTTAAATAAGATAGGAAAACAAACAGAAAAAAAAATTACATCTCACAAGTATAGGCTATGAATCTGAAATTGTCAGTAGTTCGACGTTTAAATATATTATTTCTTTTCCTTTTCTTTATAATGATTATAATTTTGACCCTACACTCAAATATTTCAACTGCATTGGAATTATAATTATAGTAGTAATAGCACTGAGTATACAAAAAATTGATTCACGACGGGGAAGGTTTTCTATTTTGCACCAGCTGCTTTATGTCAAAATCTCCAGTGCACCATAACCCCCCGTCAAACTCCAGCAACTCTAATGGCAGATAAAATAGATTTGAATTTAATGCTGGACTACCAACGTGGGTTGAAAACTCTTCAGACTGTCACACTCCAAAATATGTGAACTGTATTTACTTTTATATGACTCTTTAACTTCTTATATTAATATAAGGACAATTTTTAAATTAAAGAATAGAGATAGACAAATAAATAATTAAAATGACAAACATTCTTCCGCATGCACTCATATTAACGGAAGAGATTGCAAATAGTTCGTGGTACTTTGTACATAACCATGGCAATGTTCTTAAAAGAGCAATAGTAAAGGTATTGGAGGGATTTATTATAGGGATACCGTCTTTATTCTTCAGGATACTCTCTATCAAAATCAATTTTTCAGTTAGCTTCAGTTCTCTTCTCTTGTTTTTGGTGTTTGTATTCATTGCTTCTGCATCATTAGTCAGATATAGATTATTAACTTCATACTCGAGATTAACTTCCGATGAAGATTCAACAGATCATAATCAAGATTTATTAGCTGATAATTTAAACATTTCTAAGAATGAAGAAACGAGATTTGGATCATATTTGGATGAATTTTTGATTGCTATCAAGATTTTTGGTTACTTGGAGAAACCAGTTTTCAATGAATTGACCAAATCAATGAGAACTCAAAAATTAGATAAATCAGAACTTTTACAATTAGATGAAAAATTGGGATTTGCAATCGTTGTTGAAGGGAATGTACAGATATTTACTAAGATTAACAATAACAATAATAATAGCAATAGCAATGGAAGCAAAGAGATCAATATTGGTCAAAACAATAAACAATCTTCGGGAAGAGCTGAAGATGAATATAACGATGAAAGTGAAGATGAAAATCAAACTAATTTGGAAGATTTGACAACGAAAGCTATCAGTATTAACGGTGAAAAATATCAATTATTGAATGAAGTTAAAACTGGTAATCCTTTATCATCATTGATTAATATTTTGACGTTATTTACTGAAGATAATGCTGAATCTGACAGGGACACTTTCTACACTAGCACGTTTTCATCTCCATCATTTACATATGAAAGCTCTATTCAGGAGAATAACCACATTCCATCATTGAATCTTAGTGACGACGGATCACCATTTAAATCGCCTAGTTTTAGCACATTCGACTCAAATGAATCAAAGTTACTGAATGGGGCCCCAGAAATTATAGCTCGAGCAACTTCAGATTCAACAATCGCAATAATTCCTGCAAATGCATTTATTCGATTGAAAAATAAGCATCCAAGATCATCTTCTCATATTGTTCAAATGATATTGACTAGATTATATAGGGTCACTTTCCAAACTGCACATAATTATCTTGGTCTTACTAAGGAAATTTTTGAAACTGAAAAAAAGATGAATAAAAATAAGATCAATTTATCTGAAAACGTTATTAGAGAAATTCTTAATGAATTTTCCAAAGTAGATGTGAATCAGGATACAAAATCTCCGACATCAGATACTGAGAGTCAACCTCACTTGAGAAGAAGATCAGAAACAGAAGCTGGTTCATCTTCAACTAAGATTAAATTTAAATTCAAAGATAAATTGGGAAGGTTAAATGACGATACCATTTCAGAAGAAATTAATGATTTATCTTGCAAGACAAGTATAGTTGAAGCTATGTTTGCGTTTCTAGGGATAACGAAAGAGTCCTTAATTCCAAATACAAGGAAAGGCACTGAAAGTTTGATGAACTCTGTGTTGAACAGCCCAGTGCCCCCAGGATTTGGCCTTTATGCAACATTCCCAGCCATTCCCAATACTAGAGAGTATACAAAAGAGACAAAATCAAACTCTAAATCAAGAACCTGGTCATCTTCAACCAAAATATCTAATAGTTCCAATGGAAAGCTACTTGATTTTGAATTTGCAAAAAAAGACTTTGCGAAATTCATTGAGTTTTTGCAAATCAAAGAGAACAGCACTTTAATTGAACAGAATGCAAGAAGCAATGGATTATATTATGTTATAGATGGTGAACTAGAGGCTATCTATACGGATCCGGTCACGAAAAAAGAGCATATTTTACATCGAGTTCAAAGAGGAGGTGTATCAGGGTATCTTGGCTCATTAGTTGGTTATAAATCGTTCATTACTGTGAGATCGACAAAGAAAACCGTTGTTGGTTACTTATCAAAGAATCATTTAGAAAAGTTGTGTGAAAAATATTTCATGATATATTTAACAATCGCTAAATCGTTGATCAACTCCTTAAGTAAAAAGCTTTTACAATTAGACTCAGCTTTAGAATGGGTTCAATTAGGTTCAGGCGAAACTTTGTTCAAACAAGATACTGTTGCTAATGGTATATATATCATTTTAAGTGGGAGATTTAGATCAATTTATAAAGATTCTCAATCTGAAGAAATCAAAATTTTGGATGAATATGGTCAAGGTGAAAGTTTTGGTGAAGTGGAAGTTTTGACTGCCGCCAAAAGATCGAGTACATTTATTGCATTAAGAGATTCCGAGGCTGCAAGAATACCAAGAGCTCTTTTCGAAATTTTAGCATTGGAAAATCCCTCAATCATGATTAAAGTTAGTCGGATTGTAGCCAGTACTGTCAATCAAACAAAAAATTATTCCCTCAGTCCACACATAAATACTCATATTAACACAAAGATCAACACAAATTTTAGAACAATAACAATTTTACCAACCACATCTGGATTACCAGTGAACGAGTTCTCCACCGAATTAATACAAGCTTTCAAAAGAGTCAACAGATCTGTAATTGGTCTAAATCAAGCATCCACATTGAGCCATTTAGGTAAGCATGCATTTGATAAGTTGTCCAGATTGAGACAATCAGGGTTCTTTTCAGACCTCGAGGAACGTTTCCAAATTGTGGTTTATATTGCTGATGCTTCTGTTAATTCATCATGGACTACAAGTTGTATCCAACAAGGTGATTGTATCTTATTGTTGGCCAATGCGAATTCAAACTATCAAATAGGTGAGTACGAAAGGTTACTTTTAAAAACAAGAAGGACAAGCGCCAGAACAGAACTAATCTTACTGCACCCGGAAAAATTTGTGACGCCAGGCTCTACGAATAAGTGGTTGAAAAATAGAATATGGGTTGATTCTCATCATCATATACTGTTCAATCCGAAGCCGAAGTATAATGCTGAAATTGGTTCGATTATAAAATCATCCAAATTTCTTCCTTCCTATCTTGTATCCAACCAACTTGCAATGAATATCATGAACAAGGTTGAAAATTTCGGATTAAAATTACAAGAGCTCAATCCGGTACATGATGGATATACATCAACACAGACATTGAGGCCGTATAAGAATGACTTTTTAAGGTTAGCTCGAATTTTGTCAGGCCAGGCAGTTGGAGTTGTTTTAGGTGGTGGTGGTGCAAGAGGTTTGAGCCATTTAGGTGTTTTAAAAGCTTTGCAAGAGAATGGTATTCCAGTTGATGTGATCGGTGGTACTTCTATTGGGTCATTCATCGGTGGGTTATATGCCAAAGATTATGACCTTGTTCCCCTGTATGGAAGAGCTAAAACATTTGCTCAAAGAATTTCGAACTTTTGGAGGATGGCATTTGATTTAACAATCCCAACTACATCATATACAACTGGGCATGAGTTCAACAGGGGCTTATTTAAGGCTTTTGGTGAATACAGAATCGAAGATTTTTGGATTTCATATTTCTGTAACTCAACAAATATCACTAATTCCTGTATGGAAGTCCACTCAACAGGTTATGCTTGGAGATTTATTAGAGCTTCCATGTCATTGGCTGGGTTATTACCTCCGGTCGTTGACCAGAATGGATCCATGCTTCTCGATGGCGGTTATATTAATAATTTGCCTGTTGAAGAAATGAAAAGTTGTTCTGTGATATTTGCTTGTGATGTGGGTTCAGCGGATGATAGAACACCACATCCCCCAAGTGATTCCATTAGTGGATTATGGATTTTGCTCAATAGGTGGAACCCATTTTCAACCATTCCAAGATTTCCATCTTTGAGTGAAATTCAAATGAGACTATGTTACGTTTCGAGTGTTAATCAACTGGAGAGAGCTAAAGTAACACCTGGCGTGGTATATTTAAGACCCCCGATTGACGATTATACAACTTTAGATTTCGGGAAATTCGAAGAGATTTATAATGTTGGATCAGAATATGGAGACGAGATATTAAAAAAAATGATAGCAACCGATATGTTCCCAAGAATTGCTGGTACTGAGTATAGCGAACAAAATGATATTAAAAAGGATTCTAGGTATGGAATACAAAGAAGAAATAGTATTTAATAAGAAAAGAAGCACATAATATAATGTATTGACATTTGATATACATGTACCTTAATCACATTTGATATACATATACTTTAATCATTTCGTAACCTTTGCTTTTCATCGTGTAGTACTGTCTATTCATCAGATGGAGAGCTCACTAAAATAACTGAATCACCTCTGACAAACAGAATTTCCGAAGTTTTGTTTCTAGATATTAGTTCATTATTTTCATTAGTATCATATATGGTTTCAACAGCATCACTTAGAACAAGATTGCAATGAGAGTCGTAAGCCTAGTTTCAACATTTGAGGTTAGTATTTCGCTCAGAATAACTTGTTATTAATATAGTTCAATTGCGTTTACTTACTTGTAGTTTACCAGATAATTCTCTAGCACCACGCAGTTTGACATGTATTTTTTCATCTAGCAATAATCTAACTAAGTCTAACGGTTCTGATTTTGATTCACTCATATTTATCTGTGTAAATTCTTATATATATATTCTGATCTAAATGTTGCTTTTCTTTCTTTTGTAATAAACAGGACATCTATTACTCCTTTAAACTTGAAGACATCCATTTTTACTTTTCCTAAATTATTATTATTACTTTGATTGTTATGCAGCACCGGTGATACATCCGCGAAAAGTTGAAGTTTTCCAGCTCAAAAAATCTGGTGAAAACTCCGAAAATTTTTGGCTTAAATTCACTTTGGTGAAGTCATAAATTTGTTTTATAAAACTTTGGCTCCATTCATTCATTCTTAATATCATAATTAATTTATATTTTGATATAATTCACAATGACTATTTTAAAGAGAAGTCTACATACTACCAGTAAAGCCCTAGCTAGAAATAGACAAATACCATTGGTGATTAAAGCGCCAATTGCACCAACAGCCAACAATATCAAAGTAAGTGATGATCATCCACTATGGCAATTTTTCAATGATAAAAAATATTTAAGAAAATATAATGAAATAGATACTGTTGGTAGACCGTGGAATATACCAGAGCTCAGACGCAAGAGCTTCAACGATTTACATAGTTTGTGGTACAGCTGTTTGAAAGAACGTAATATTTTAGCTAGAGAAACTCATTTATTGACTGCAGAGATTGATCAACCGGACAGAAACTTTTTAGAAGCTTCAGATAAAATCAGAGAGACTATGTGGAAAATAAGACATGTCTTAAGTGAACGTTATCATCAACAAGAAAATGCTAGATTAGATGCCGAACAAAAGGAAAGATTACTTGAAGAGTTTGAAGAATTTTACTTAAAAGGCACCAAAGAAGAAGAATCTGAACTACAAGAAGCTTTAAAAAGATTGCAATTTGCTGCTTTTGGTATCAGTGAAATTATAACAGAAAACACAGTTGATAAATATTTCATTCAGGGGTTGAGATATATCGCTAACTTAAAGATTAAACGTTATGCTCCGGAATCGGAATTATCACCAATCCAAGATGTTGGTGAAGCTTTCATTTTGTTTCATGCTGAAGCTAATAAACAAGATATTGATCAACAACTGTTGACTATCAAGAAATTTAGGGAAGACGGAATATCAGTCAACAGAGAATCTGAAATCGATCATATTAAGGCCTATATAGAGCGTCTAACTCAAAACTAGCCAACAGTGTAAGTAATCGTGTATATATCTATATAAGAACAAAATATAGTAAATTAATGAAACTTAATGGTAGCTTTTTGCCTTTGCGGTTTTCCTTCTTTTTATTCTACCAGTATTGGAGTATTCTATCTCTTCTTCGGTCTCAATTTTAATAGAGTTTTTAGTTTCGATTTCGATCTTTATATCAGTGTTGACAGTTCTTTTGAGTCCTTTTTCTGTCTTTACACCATTTATTTTAACGATTTCTTTAGCTTTGACTTGATTGATACCATTATTTAAATCTTTCAAATCTGCAGCAAATAAAACAGACTGAGCCCAACCAGCATATGGGCCCCATTTTTCTATAAAAAACTTCTTTATCAAAGCGTAATTTTCTTTTGTGACCGTTTCTCCTTTCATCTTAAGCTTATAATCCCGTTTAGCAATCTGATACACATGAGTGTCAACAGGTATCGCTTCATTTTTATCCATACTCATTAAGCAAATACAATCTGCAACTTTCGGACCAACACCAGTAAACTTCAAAAGTTCAGAGTGTGTTTCTTCATAAGGCAAATTTCTTAATTTTGACAAGTCTTGTTTAGATTCATGAATCATTCGAGCTGTTTTCTGAATATATTTAGCCCTATACCCAAAGCCTAAATCTCTTAATTTTTGCTCTGCATTCGATGGAGACAGTTTGTCTGGGGATGGAAACTCGTAATAATCAACACCTTCGTGGTTCAAAATATACCTACCAAAATGTAAGCATAGGTTATTACACATGGAACTGATTCTCTTGACATTATTGTTTGATGAGCAGATAAATGAGATTGTATTTTCCCATGGGTCTTGTCTCAGCATTCGCACCCCTTCAAAACCAACGCAGTTTTTATTGAAATTGGTATCTGTTTTTTTCCAAAGTTTATAAAGTTCAGAAACTTTTACATCTAATTGGAAGTAATCCTTTATTATTTCAGAGAGTTTATCAGTTTGTGGGTAGCTTGAGTAATGTAAGTCATCATTATCTTGTCTTAGAAACACAACTCTTGGTCCTAAAGAACACGACCACACACCACCAATATTTTTCCATCTAAATGCTTGACCACACCTTAAAACCTTGGATAAAGAAAGCTCTGAAGGAGATACTTTGATGCTTTCCCAAATCAAATTAACCATGGATTCTACTATTGAATTCCTATAGGAGCATCTATCTGGTTAAGTTAAAATTATCCGATGCGACACGAAAACTTAACCACTGCAACAAAAATACAAAAATTTTTGAAAACAAAACAAAGGCCATGAAATTCAACACACTAATCAAGACAAATAAATTCTCACTGACTCAGTTATAGAATCATTTTGATTTCCCAGAAAAATATATTGAGAAGACTCAAAATAATATTCTTCAAATAGCACGATTACGTTCAAATAGAGTAGCGTTCTAGCAAAAAGCACTTTAGGGCAGAAGGCAAATATAATTCAAAGTGAACGCTAGATAAAATTAATGACAACCACGCATCATTATTATTAACCTTTATATGCTAAATAGATTAAAGATAAGGGGCCATCTGGTACTATTACATACAAAGCGACTGAGGCCTGTGAACTTTGTAAAAGCTAGGGAATTTCAAATTATGTCACAGAGAAAGAGAGAAATTGATAAGGATCAGATATTGATAGATTTGGATGAACCATTTTCTGATGAAGATAGTTTTTCACAATCCTTTTCAAAATCATTAGCTATAGATACAAAAAATTTGAATGATAACCCCATTGAAGAGCCATTCAAGATAGATGAGGTGGACTTTGAAAGTGACTTCAGTGATAGCCCCAAATCATCAAGCTCTAAAATGGAGATACGAAAACCGAGCGGACAACAGATTCAGAGATCACAGGAAATGAAGAAGACAAAACGGACTTCTATTAACTTGGATGATTTTTTCTCAGATGAGGAGGATTTAGAAATAATGAATCTTTTGAAGCAGCAAGAACCACCTATTCTCAATACCGAGATTAACAACAATCGGTCAGCTGTTCGTTCAACGGGGCTCTTGCCGTCAGGGAACAATATAGTAGAAAGTAAGAGCGACAATGGAAGGAAAGTCCATGATTCTTCGTTTAACATATCTGCACCAGAGACATCTTCTCCGTTATACCATAGAACGGAGACCCTGTTCAGGCGGAACCCCCTGAATAATTCGCAATTGCAATTAAATGAAAAAACTCCAGCTTATGAAAAAAATGTTTTGGGTGCTGATATATCAAATCAACCACTGGAGCAATCAACACAACTTGACATGCGTGAAATGCTATATCCAAAAATGAGCGACTATGAAAATCGCTACAAAGTAATAGATGTACCAAAGTCTATTATAGATTCCATGCCACCACCAAAGCCAAAATTTAAACTCGATGACCCATCAGTGAACAAAGGCAAAAGAAAGTCGAAAGCAAATTCAGAGCTACTGCTAATGACTCAAAAGCCAAATTTGACAAATTCAGCTCATTCTAAAGCCAAAGTTCCTGGAATACAAAATGCGCCTAAGACTGTTCAGCCATTTAGTTTAAGCGAAGAGCAGCAACACGTTGCTGAATTGGTTTTACAAGGTAGTAGTTTGTTTTATACTGGTTCAGCTGGTACTGGTAAATCTGTTTTATTGAGGTCATTAATCAAAAGATTGAAACAGAAATACAGGGGAGAAGGCGAAGTCGCCATTACGGCATCAACTGGCTTAGCTGCTTGCAACATCGGTGGTATTACACTTCACTCATTTTCTGGGATTGGTCTAGGAAATGAGTCTGTAGAAAACCTAATTAAAAAGATAAAGAGGAGCAAAAAATCTGCTAACAGGTGGAGAAATGTAAAAGTTTTAATCGTTGATGAAATTTCTATGATTGATGCTGAACTTTTTGATAAATTGGACGAAATTGGCTGCAGTTTAAGAAGAAATGATCGACCATTTGGTGGCATTCAAGTTATTTGTTGTGGGGACTTTTTTCAACTGCCTCCTGTTTTCAAAACAGAAAATAGGTGGACAACCACCAAACAAGAAAATACGTTTAACGAAAAAACGGAAGCAACTTTTTGTTTTGAATCACACAGTTGGGGAAGGACGATGAAACACACAATCATTCTTAGACAAGTTTTCAGGCAAAAGGGTGATCTCGAGTTTATTGATATGTTGAATGATATGAGACTGGGAAAAGTTTCTTCTCATTCGTTAGAAAAGTTCAGAGAACTTGAAAGGCCGCTTCCAAAAGATGATATTGAGCCTGCAGAGCTTTACAGCACTAGATCAGAAGTTGAACGAGCTAATAATCAAAGATTGAAAAACTTAAAATCTCAGTTGGAAGTTTATAACTCTAACGATGGCGGTACACTTGTAGATTTGGATGTTAGAGAACGTCTGCTGGCAAATTTTATTGCACCACAGAGGTTAGAGTTGAAAAAAGGGGCTCAGGTCATGATGCTCAAAAACTTAGATGAATCATTAGTTAATGGATCTTTGGGAAAAGTCATTGATTTCATTGATAAGGATACATATCTGACTTATCAAAAGTTGGAAGAAAATCCAAATCTAGATAATTATAAGATCGAGGCTGCTATTGAAAACAATCTGGCCAGAGCCCGTGATGTTAATAAGAAAGAATCACCAGATTTATTAGATGAAAATTATCATCATGAGGAATTAGAAGACACAATTTTTGGATTTTTAAACGAAATTAATACGACTGATGCTGAAGTATTAAAAGATATCCAATCCAAGAAAGAATTAATGAATAAATTGAACAGCAGCTCAATGGGAAGCAAATTACCCTTGGTAAGATTTTTAACACCAGACGGTCAATCCAGATGCGTCTTAGTTAGCCCAGAAACATGGTCAGTTGAAGATGAGAGGCAACAACCATTGGTCACTAGAACTCAATTACCTCTTATGCTGGCTTGGGCGCTGTCAATTCACAAATCACAGGGCCAGACGCTACCAAAAGTGCGAGTGAATTTGAAAAGAGTATTCGAAAAGGGTCAAGCTTATGTTGCTATCTCAAGAGCTGTCTCAAGAGACGGATTACAAGTTTTGAACTTCGATCCGAATAAAGTCTTTGCGCATCCCAAAGTGATTGAATTCTATAATAATTTGCAAACCACAGCAGATATACTTAATGAATCGAAGCCGCCAGCTATGTTGGAGTCTCAAGATGCAATAGCTGAAGAAGCCACAGATGAAGATGAATTTTTCGATGCGAGTTATCAAATCCCAGTAAATGCTGGACGTGACGTGCACTCGATAAGAGTAAGTGGTGAACATGACAGTCTAGCGTTACAGAGTTTTAATCATGATACAAGTGAGGAAATTAAGTTGAATAAAAGAAGAAGGGTCTTGAAAAAGCCTACAAACTTTGGCTCTAGCGATTCTGATTTAAGTTATGCTGAGCCTGTGTCGAGAATTTATATGAATGACACAAGTAATGTGAGATGATACTAATGCCTATGTATATTTAATGAGAAATCCATGTACTAAACGAATTTCTTTTCGATAACTTTATTCCAATTTTGATCACTTTCTTCCAATAGCCCAGCCCAGTCCATCACTGAACAATTTAGAAATATGTTCACTATTCTCATTTAAAATATTCGAGGCAGTTGATGTTAGAGCTTTTGCCAATCTTGAATCCAAACTTCTTAAGTTGTTTTCATTCTTATTATTAATACTGCTATAAAGTGGTTGCCTCAAGGATAGTTCTAAATCTAGGGAATTCCATTGTTGAATTACAAGCTGCGAGCTGCTTAACGGAACAATTTTTAGAATTTTGGATAAAACGATCAGTTGATCTTGAATTATATTTTCAGGCACCTCCCCATCAATATAAATCGCAGGGACGTGCTTGCCTATCTGGTAAAAAGTAAACCATTTTGACTCCAGCTCTTCTGCACTCCGAGTATTTAGTAGTGCAACAGATTCTTTGAACGCAAAATCAAAATCCTCGTGTGTGAATAATGCTGACTCAATACACAAAATCTTCAAATCCAATTCAGATAATGAGTTCAGAACCAAACCTTCGCTTAAACTTCTGGATACTTGCAGTAGCTCAGTTTCATTTTGATACGCATCCTCATTCAATTCTAAAATTTTTTGAATTATTGAGCCAACTTGCGTTACTTCCAGCAAATCCTTAGGTGCAAATGGTTGTCCTGGTTTGAAATACAGCTTATAATGACTCAAGATATCGACAGTATTTGTTAGTTTCACCAGCTGTTCTATTTTTGCACTTGGGTTTCTAGCTAGTTTCAAAGTTTCAAGTGCATTATACATTTCACCTCTCGTTTTGGAGCCATTGGAAGAATTCTTAAAACAGAACCAATAGTGACTGATAATGTCTGATTCCGATATCAATTCACTCTTGATAAATTCAAATTTTTTCAGCGCAAGCAAACGTTTTGATATAAATGAGGAATATTCGTAGGAGGGTATGTTTTTCAATAATGTCTTGTTCAAATTAAACAATTCATCGATTGTGTTAGAGTTCAAATTGTGTGAATTGAGAACATTTTCCAATGAGTTAGACATGAATTGATATTGTAGATTAGTGTCTCCAGAAATTTGATCTAGTTCCTTTAAGTTTTTTCTAAAGCCAATGTTGATAGCGATATTTGTGAGCAGCAATGCCTTTGAAATTGATTCATCTTGAGGATATTCCTGATGATATAGCTGTAATGTCTTCAATATGTCTGACAGTGTTTTATCGTTTAACTTAATCTCATATACCATGTCTAAAGTTTGAGGGGCCAAAGAAAGCGCCAAAAAAATTTGTATTATAGAGATTTGAATTGCAAAGGTTATTTCATCATCAAAGCGATACTCTCTCAGGTACAGTAAAATTTCATTATTCTTTAAGGCCAATAAGTACTTCGCAAAGTCTGGCACAATACCAGTGAATTGGTTTCTCAGTTTGGACACTATTAAATTGATATGTTGAGGATGAGAATACTTTTCGAAATCTTGAAAAGTTAACTTTTCTGTGTTGGTAATCTTGTTATAGTATTGTAATGGTAACGATTGAGTTTCAAACCATAATTTGAAGTCTGCATCGTGCTCAACAAGTGAAATCAACGGACGGTTAAAATCAACGTCTTTATTAACCAGATATGTTTTACGTATTCTTGCCTTAACAAAGCTGACTAGAGAGCTATTCTCGAAATGAAACCCAAATTTATTCGCTTCTTGATCCAAAATTTTCCTCAAGTAAGAAGCTTTTCCATACATCAATTCAGGATCGCTATCTATTATCTGTAAATCAATGATTTTCTCTGTTATATAGTTCAAGTCCTGAGTATCACTGTCAGAGTAATTGTGGTTTATGATATTCTGGACAAATACTAGATCAGATGGGTCTTGTAGTTCGTCAACCTGAACTAATAAAAGAGCTAACACATAATGTGTGTTTAATTCATTTAAATTTTGTTGGGAAAGAAAAGACTCAATCTTCGAAGGCCCGCCTTCAGACAGCATTAAAGCCAATTGCAGTAAAATTTCTGCGTCTTGACCCATTGTTGGAGTTCTATGAGTAATTGTTATTAGAATTCACCTAATGTCCTGTGTATCTGAATTCTATTCTTTCTCTATTCTCTGGAGCATTAACATATTATCGCATGCTCCGGTCTCCATGATATTATTTTAATATTTTATTTGAAAAAAAATTCCCATGAATAGAGGATTGACAAACAGGAAAATCTGGCAAACCAGGGACTTTTAGACAAAAAACGATTGTATTGTCACCAAAATAGAGAAAGATTATGACTACTAAGCCATCTCTCAGTGCATTCCAAGTGAACGAAACTTATAGACACAGGTTCCTCAACAAACCATTGTTTTCTTCTGCAAACACAGCGTTTGTCTCAACATGCGTCGAGATTCAAAAGATCCTCACATCACTTATTATTGAGGGGATATTGCCGGATATTGATGACGCCAAACTTAGTACTTTAGAATCGAAATTAAATAAATCATATGCCATAGCTAAGGTCCAACTACAGTACTCCCAACTAGGCTTCGAAGCTTTAGAGCAAGACAATCTAAAGTACAGGGAGTACTTGTCAAAGGAAAATATTCAAAAAGAAGGGGAAGAAATAATAAATAATCAAAATAGACTTTCAGCTAAAATATCTGAACTGAATATTAAAAAGCAGGAAATTTTATCTATTAATAGTATTATCCGATCTTTTGATACGGTCACTGATCTCTACTATACTGAAGAAGAATTAGTTGAAACTTTTGGAGCAGAATTTTCCTTCAAAATCAAGGATAACGAAGCCACTAGAAAAAGAACTTTAACGAAAACTATCACCAAAGAAGATCAAACAACCGAAGATATCTCTTACATTGAGTATGGGTTCAAGGTCAATTTGAATTCTTCAGTTAGTGAGCTGAAAGAAGTTGAAAATGACTTGGTACAAAGTATAGAGCAATATAACCAAGATTTACTACAAATAAAAACTCAATACTTGGAAAACTATGAAAGGATACAGAAATTCAATGAATTATTGGGTCTTAATAAAAAAGACGATGAAGGAGATATCAAAATGGAAGATGAAGATGAAGATGAAGATGAAGATGAGGAAAATACAGAAGGTGAGGAAAATATAGGAGGAGAAGAAGGAGAAGACTTAGGAGGAGAAGAAGACGATGAAGATGATGATGGGGAAGAAGAAGAAGAAGATGATGATGATGATGGGGAAGAAGAAGCTGATAGAGAAGAAAAAGAAAAAGAAAAAGAAAAAGAATACAGTGATGATGACAATGAGAAAAAACAGGAACAAGAGGAACAAAACTATGGCATTGAAGAAGACCATAAAGGAAATTGTGAAGAGCAAGAAGAAGTGTATTCAAATCTTGATTTAGATACCAGTAATGAAAGAGCTAATGAATTTAATTCTGAAGATCCAAAAGACTATGGTCAATTTCAAGAAACACAAGAAAGCTCCTGATCTCCTAATTGGCAAATTCATTTTTTTTAAGAAAAAGAACAAACTAACGATAATATAACTGAAATAAAAAGCAGGCAACGATGATGAGAAATTACTTTGCACCCATTCACGCAATGGTTCACAAAAACCATTTTTTATAATGCAATTCAATAAATTACATTTATTGTGATAGCCTGAGACTAATTAAATCTCCCTTATATATAAATTATTATGATTGTATATTAAACTAATGGTTATATAAAATTTTAACTTTCTGAAACTTTCTCATGGTCGAGAGTTTCGAAATTATTCAAAATAACTTTATTACTGTCTTGTTTGGATGAGTCATTCAGTTCTTTATCATCGACATGCCCGTCTTTGAAATCTTTGTTAACGTTATTCCAGACATAAGACATTATATGCAAAACAAATGAAAATAAGACACCCAATGATGCAAACCCTATACCAACATACATAGCGGCTCTATAAGATTTCAAAATATCTTGGGTTTTGCTAAAAATTTCTGATTCTGCAGTACCTGCAATCCCCAATGAAATTGACATTGAATAATTGATAAAAGTTGAAACCAATGATGACGCCATACCTTGATGTTTTTTAGGTAGATTATCTGACAAAATTAAAGACGATGCAGGGAAAGAAAGATCCATACCAAAACTTAATATGACCATCTGTCCTAAAATCATTCTGTAGTAACTTTGATTAACTGGTGTGACTGCTAACATAGTAATACCGCAGAAAAAACCAACAGTGGCAAACATTAAAATATATGATGGCTTTACTCTTTGAATAAATATACTAACAGAAAATGCTGCAATTATGCCAAATATTAGTAAGGTTATGTATGAAAGGCCTGTATCAGTTGGTGTCCAATCCTTTAAATTCAAAGCGAAGCACCAATAGTAGAATGTCCAAATACCAAAACTTGCCCAACCGAATGCAACAACAGATAAAATTAGAAGTAAATGCAAATTCATGATCTCGTTTGGAATTAATGGGTATTTTACTCTTTTTTCAACATAAAAAAACGCTGCAATGGCAAATATACCAAGTATCAATAATACTAAAATATATGGATTTTTCCAACCAACAGCCGGAGCTTGATTCCAACTAAAGTTGAACAGTACTAACCCAACTACCCCAAACAATGCACCTAACCAGTCCATGGTTACTTCCTTAGGAGCTTGTCTCTTTATATCTGGGATGGAAATAAATGCTAAACACCCAACAATAACTAAGCTAATAGTATAAGCATAAAATGCCCAAGGCCATTGTCTTGTATGAGCAGTCAATCCACCAAATATCGCCCCCATAGTGGCTCCAAATGGTGCACATGCACCAACGGCACCGAAAACTAATGCTTTTCGTTGTCCTGGTGGATAACAATTCCCAATCACACCTATTGCATTAGGTAAAACAAATGCTAGGCCTATACCACTCATACTTCTGGATATACAAAAGAATATCACATTATGTGAATAGAATGTAAGTCCTGAAATCAATGACCAGATAGCAGCCCATATTATTCCATACAGCATTACACGTTTTAAGCCGTACAAATCACCAAATTTCCCGCTGATCAAAATAAATGCACCAGATGTCAAAGGAAATGAAGCCATAAACCAACTCTTATCATTGCTAGTAACATTGTCAAATGAGGTTTCTAAAATATTCATGAGGGGCAATACCTGTGTTGTACCTGCTTGGTTTAATGTCTGTGCAAACATAACCGTTAATATCGCTGCTAGTTCTTGGTATCCATTTTTGAATATAGTAGGTCGACCATCTAGACTCAACATTTCTTCATATGTACTTCTCAAAAGTTGAAATAATACCAATTATAATTAAATAATTTGAATATTGGATTGATAGAACTATAAGTTGTTTTCTATTCATTACCATTATAATATTTTATTTAATCATATGAATCATATTAACGACGTATAAAATGTATTTTTGTATGTTTTATCCGCGGAGATTAATTTATGTAAATTGACTAATTTAAAGGAGAAAAAAAAAATTAAAAAAAAGTTGCATCAAAATTCTTAAGTTTACTGATTAAAATTGGGTCAAAGAAATATTCACAATCTTCTATATCTGAGCCTTTTTTTTTTAATGAAATTAGACTGTGGTAAGAAATCTTTAGCCTTTTAGAAAACCGTTTGTATTCACTTGAGTATAAATTTGAAGAAATATAACAAGTACACTAGTGAGTTGGTGGATCATGAATTGTGACTGTACAGATATAAATTTTACTTATGACTTATACGAGTGACATATAATATCGAATTTTTCATATTGCTTTCAAGATCTTATTTTGAAAAGAAGCTAGATTCTTAGAAGCCTAGATGGTACTACGCGAGCCGTAAATAATATCATCACTGATCACTGATATCGCACGCAGCACTATAGACATAGACATTCCCTTTTATATTTTCCTTTCTTAGGCTACGAGCATATGATTATTGCCTGAGTTGAATCTAGTTAAATGCTTCAAAATTTTGACAAATAATTATTATATAATAGAAATTTACTATTAATTAATATCAATATTTCAATTAAGAGGAAAAATTCATACGACTATATCAGTTTTCATAATGCGATAATGCGAAAATATAAAAGATGAAACTGGAAAAACCGTCCATTTTAGTACATAGATTTCAAAACCTTTGTCTCTCTAAAGGAAAAAATTGAATATAGGTCCAGCCTTCCTCTTCTCATTCAGCCTATGAGACGTAAAATCTCATGATTTAAATATGTAATTCAAAAATGCCCACCATTACCATTTGAATCAGTTGAATTGAAAACGTTAGCCGCATAAATCAAATTACTTTGTTGTGATTGTGCTAAATATTGCGCCATTACCTCAGATCCATTAGTCATATAATTATTAGTGTTATGATGGCTTTTATTTCTTGGAATTGAAGGTCTATTAGAGGAAGAGTTCTTTCTTGAAAAAGGTGGTGGTATTTGTTGAGAAATGATGTTTGGTGGTGCATTGTAGTAATAATCAAAATGTTGTTGTGCTTGGTAGAATTCGTGATAGTTCGTCAATGACACTTGTGATGAACCTCTTGATATTTGCCTGAAACTGTTTTTATGCTGATAATTCTTACTCTTGGACTTATTATTGTGTCTTTTTTGAGCAACTTTTGTGGAAGTCGATGAATTTCTAGCTGGTGTATACATTTCTAGTGCTGGTGATGGCGCTTGTGTGATAACATTCAACCCTGATGATTGGGATGAGACATCTGATACATACGTCTCATCTTCTTGGGTTGTAATTTCTTCTAGTTCGTCCTTTTTGTTCCCCTCACCTTGCTGAAATTCCTTATGTTTCTCTTGCTTTTGATTATCATCTTTATTTATAGTGTCCTCAAAAGCCAACAAATCATCATTGTGTTTCCTACTATCGTTGGGTTTATCATCCACAATATTTTCATCCGAAACAGTTTCGATTATCCCAAAAGCATTTTGGATTTTGCCATTGAGCTTTAATGAAGCTAATTCATCATATATTTCATGGTCAAGTATTGGTTCTTCTTCATCATTGTTTTGCTCAATTTCATTATTTCCACCTTGAAATTTCTTACCCTTATTCTTTCGTTTGACTTTTTTGAGTTTTGGTGGATTTCCACATCTGTCCTTCCCATATGATATCTTGAAATTTTTATATCTACCATCAAAAATCCTATGAAATTTTTCAAAATCATCCGTTACTTCATTTACAATTCTAATTGAATTAGATATATTCAAAAAATTCAGAAAGACACATCTTTTCTGCTTGAAATAATTGATTTGTTCAATATCTCCAAATTTATCAAAATCCTTTCTTAGTTGTTCCTCTTCAGGTAAAATTTCATCACTGTCATCATCTTGTACTCCGATATAAAGATTTCTTGAAGCCCCTATAGTTACTGCTAAACCTATTGAGTTTGGTAGAGCCCCTGAATGTTGACCCCAACCAATTCTCAATTTTTTACCTTGTATTCTTAATGGATCAATGATCGAATTTGCAAAAAATTCAACAGCAGAGTTGGGATCTATAAATGTTACAAAACATACTTTTTTCTCCTGTAAAAATTTAATTGATTGCAGTTTCCCACCACGGATAATATTGCAAATATTTTCTACCTTGGTCGAAGAGTCTAAATTAATCAGACAAATGGTTCTATTGCCTATATTTTCAGGACCAGTTAAAGATGCAAAATTAATAGAATTCAAAGTAGTTTGATTCAATGTATTAGCCAAATTATTATTACTGATGTTATTATAGTTACTCTTATTTTTATTGTTGTAATCAAATATCTTGTTTTGTTGTTCATGCGATAAATATTGTCCTGGAATTCTAGTTGGTTGGAAAAATGTTTGTGGTTGGATGAAGTAATCATTTTGTGGTTCATAATAATGAATTGTTGAATCTAATTCATCTAATTCTTCCAAACTATCTTCTGGATGGAATTGATCAATGTTCTGTAGTGGTCTATAGTTTGTTTCTTTGAAATAATCATCTTCTGCATAGATTGGATTGATCTCTTCATCATCATTAGATTCATCTGTCAATGATTTCAATAGAGAATCATGTTGTAAAGAACATCTATCAGTTCCATAAAAAATTTTACAAGTTGACCAAAATTCAATTAAATTCAATTGTTCAACACATTTAATTGAACTTGAAACGCTTAAAAAATGAATGAATGCACATTTTTCCACAACATTATCTTCTTTACTCTCTGATTCAATTGCAGATTGTTGTACTTGATCTTTATTTGTTGAATTGTCCTTTTCTTTGAGTTTATTTTTCGGTATTGGTTTGGAAATCAAATCAATTTTTTCAATGATACCAAATTTTGATAATTTTTTCATCAAGAATTCTTCTGTGATCCCATCATCTCTTTTTGATTCGTTCGATAAATCCAATTCATTTAAATTACCAATATAAACATTTCTAGTAGCTCCATCGTTATTTATAGCATTTGAAATAAAATTATTAATTTTAGGAGTGATTAAAAAATTCAATTTTAATTGAGGTGAATTGATAAATTTTTTAAAATTTGCAAAATAAGTTAAAATATTGTTATAAAAGTTCAAACAAGTTTCAACTTTATAAAAGGTTAAAATGATTGAATTCGTAGTAGTGGTGGTGGTGGTATTGGTTGCTGTTGCTGGTGATCCTCTTGATGATGATTTTGTCGTCGTCGTCGTCGGTATTGAATTTGCAGTTAGTGGGGGAGGTGTTGTCGTAGTAGATGATGCTGATGCTAAAGATGATGATGAAGTTAATATTGTTGTTGATTGAGGATAATTTTCCAAAATTCTAATATTACCCAATGGACCAAATGCTATAAAATCCAAAAACTTGGATATTGATAAATCTTTATTTACATTTAAAAGTATTATAGATCTTGTTGGTAATTTAGATATTTGAATAGAATCTGAATTTGGTAAAAAAATTGAAGAATTGGATGAGGATTGAAATAAAGAAGATTTTCTTGAATTTAATTCTACCAAATCTATCGATGAATTATTCGATGAAGATGAATTTGAAATTTTCGATACTTTAGATTTGGGAATAATTTTTGAAGGTGTATTTATACTTTCATAATCATCTTCATCATCTTCCTCATCATCATTCTCATCATTGTTGTTATTATTATTATGATTATTACTATTGTTATCATCATCATTGATAATTGAACTAATTGTCGTGGGATTATTTCCATCATCCAAGATTTTTGGTATTCGTTTCTTCAAATTTGGGTTTCTTTTAAACCTTAGATTTTCAGAAGACATATTCAATTTTGGTGGACCAATGTTATAAAGATCATTGTTATTATGATAATGATGATTATGATTATGATGGTTATTAATTGAATTAGTTGAATTATTTCTATGATAACTTAAACCTGGACGACCTTGATGTATATGAACATGTCCTGGATGATGTATAGGTGAAGGTAATGGAGATGGATTGATTGAAACCATAGGAGAACTAACTAATAATTGTCGAGGTAATAATGAACTACCATAAGCCAAATCAAATGGGGATTGAGGAATTTCAGCAGTATTCGGGGGTTGAGGATAATTATGCGAATAATAAGTTGGGTATTGTTGCCATTGTTGGGAATGGAGTTGACGTTGCTTATTATTGGGATTCATATCTATATATATTTCATATAAATATATATATGTGTCTAGTTGAATATTTAAATAAAATTTAATTTGATATAATTATAAGTTATGAATTATTAATATTGGGATCTAAAGAATGATCCAAACTTTAATATACTGTTTGGTATTTTAAATATTATGCGCGTGTGTACTGTGTACGCTCGTGTTTTTTTTTTGTTTTTTTTTTTTTTTTCAATATATTTTAATTTTTTTTCCACCAAAAGGGTAAGCGAATGTGTTTGGTATTTAATTTCTGGTAAGGATCAAAATGGTTTAATCAATATATTTTTAATCTATATTCAATTAATAAAAATTATGGATAGTACAATAGAGAATTAAAGATATTCAATTGTTTAAAATTTTGCTAATTTAATTTGGGATATATTTTCGGTGTTATTTGTAATATTATTGTTATTGTTTTTATTATTTGCTGTTTGGATCACCACAGTAATATAAATTGAATATCAACTTTTTTTGACAAGGATTTTATTTCAGCAAAGCTAATTGGAATTTATTTTTTTTTGGCCCCAAATTTTTGCCAATATTACTTTTTTTTTTTTTTATTTCTTTACAGCTTCTTGCATAGATTTATCTTTTGCGAAATTCCTAAAACTTTGTATAGGCTAGATCTGTCTAGATCACTTTGGTAAGTCTACCATATAAATATGAGACATGAAAGTAATTACTTTAAAATAAAACAGGTGTGTTTTGGTCTAGAAAATGGATTTGAAATATTTTGAGTTCTGCTCAGTGATTAAGGCACAATGTTCAATGATCAATACTCAACTAATTCTCAGATCCCATTTTTTTGGGTTCCTCGGTTGTTACAAAATACATTTTCGTCTAAACTACCTCACTCCCCAGCTTCCAGACCCACCCCTGCTTGCAGTCCAAAATTTCAGATCAATGCGGGAAAAAAAAAAAAAAAAAACAATTGTAACTATTATAATATGGACGTGGACGTGGACGTGTTCCGGAATTAGTGTTCACTGCTAGAGTAGCTACTATGATATAGTTATTGCCTACTGTTGAATATAAGTTATTAGCGGATTCCCAATTTCAACGTCAATGCTCACATCTATGTTGAGTGTTCTCTGTTGGACTCTGTGACTTTAAGGTACATGAGTTTAAACTTTAATAATTATATGGTGAAATTTTTTTTTTTGTCTGTAGTATTGTACAAGCAGGGGGGTAGAGCCGATAAACCTTGTTAAAACTACGCTCAAAGGAAAAAGTACCTTCCAGCAGTAGGCAATAGGCAGCAGGCAGCAGGCAGCAGGCAGTAGGCAGCAGGCAGCAGTAAAGCTGGAGCCTAGCAGGGAGGTCAAGCTATAATTTGCAGCTATGAATTTAATTATTATTTCATTTTCTATAGATAGCTTAATTCTGTCAATATTTTCTGTCAATATGTTCTCTTAACTAATTAAATTTATAACTCCGCTGATTTAAAAAATAAGCGACATCGAAGACGTAAAATATTTTAAGCGGCAACGATGAAACTTTAAATAACCTGCTCAGTATTTTATCAAAATTAAAAGCAATATCATATATAATCAATATTATTATTGTTTCATGTATACTTGATTATCTATGCTATTATAATATTATAATATTATAATTAATACATACTCTAATGATTCAAAACATATTGTTTACGATCTGATTTGAAAAAGAATTTAATATTGATTAGGATCAAAAACGTGATTTTATATATCGGCGTGAAATAGATTGATCAATCAACGTAGGAAAATTTATATTAAAGCTGTTGTTGATTAAAATTATATAACGAATTATATTTATTAATAATTGAATATTTATAATTATATGTTTATGTATAATTAAATTATTTTAAAATAATAGTAATTCTTTATGGATCCTGCATCTCATGAGAAGCTTTGTAGCTAAATACTTTCAGTTTTATGAGTGTATTGATTGAAATTATAGGACGTACCAACTGGATCAACTGGACACAGCTAGTTCATAACATAACTCACAATATTTATATAAAATTCCATTCTTTTCTACAATAGTCTACTCAATACTGGGTCTCGGATCTTGGACTACATTCCTTACACTTATAATGCTAATAAATTAATTTATAATAGTTCAACTTTAAACTAAAGTTATACCTAAATTGTAAATATGATTATTTTGGTCTTGGAGTTGAAATATTTCAACTAGTCATCTTGGTTTATATAATATATAATAATATTAATATTATTAAAGATATTTAAAACCTTTAGCTGGAAGATTGTCAAGACTCTACCAACAAGCTATAACAATGTCGTCGGCCAGAGAATGGTCAACAAAAAGATTAATAGATACACCTGAATCATGATTAATAATAATATTTTGTGCATATATACTGAGTAATTATAAGTAATGGTATATTTATATATATTAGCAGTTAAATAATTGTATATATAAGTAGTGTATAAACCAGGATAATTTTATACTGTTTAAGTACATCTTATATAGTTTATATTAGTTAACTGAGTTACTGATACAAAATTTTCACTAAAATATTAATAATTAGTTTTCTGCAGCTGATCAAACATACGATATTAATGAAATGATATTCTAAGTTCTTTCAAGAATATTGCGAAACTCCAAATATGTTTGTTTGTGAATTATTAATATTTTGCACTCTCGATTTCGATTCTCTAGTATCTACTATCTAGTAGTCTACGAGACTGTTACATCATATTAATATTACAGTTTACTATATAATTACTGTCAGATAAACGGTACTGTTTACGTATGATTTACTCGATGAATCTTATATTAAACACATTGGTAGACGGTTAAGTTGTGAGAACGTCGACCATTTGTTTATATAGGTTTTGTTGGGTAATCACGTGCAGTGACGGATTATATCAGATTACTATACTTGACAATTACCAACTCAAATTATGTGTTATAATGTAAGATGAAGGTATTGGGTACATAATTCGCAGATCTATTTAAAATAATCACTATATGCGATAAATTATGAAGCTGAAAAGACCTTTTATTTTACCTCTGGCTCAATCTTTATGAATAAATCTTAGTGATCACTGACCCCTGATTCCTGGATCCTAAGTTTTTGTTTTTTTTGACCAGGGTCCAGGGCTCAACCCAATTAGGCCAAAATCTTTCCCTTTTTAAAGCATAGATCTGCACGTTAATAACATTGAAGAGCTATCTGTTAAAAAACACCTCATGATGTAACATCATGACTAATTATCATCTAGGGTTTAAAATTTTATATCACTTCAAAATAGATAAATTATAGCATATATACTCGTATATACTTATGGTATAGACTTGAGTACCCGCCAGTCAATAATTTTTGAAACACAATATGATTTATTTTTAAAGCAATGATGGGCTAAAATATATGATACGTCTCAGGTCTAATTGTCTGAAGCTACTAGTCATTCATAATATAACAACATAATTCATTGAATACAGGAAAAACAAGATAATATGAATACAAACAATAATATATATATATAAATCAACTTGTACAAAGATCTTAATATGATCTTGTTACTAGTGACTGTTTTGCCAGTCAAATAAACTCTGGTTTCTTGATCTTTGAGAATTATTTATCCCATTAATATCGTTGAAACTAGTCATTCCATTCTCACCATAATCACTAGAATCATTACCATCTGATTGGCTATTTTCACTGATATTTTTATCACCACTATTGCTAACGCTATAACGATTATCTTCACAATTAGTACAATTAATATTAGAGCCTATGTGGTTGAAATTTGAACTAATGAAATCAAATCCGGTAGGCTGCTTAGAAGGACCCAATTCATAATTTTTATCACTATTTCTGTTGGTGCTTCTGTTATTAGAACATGTACTAATATTATTGATGTTATGATTGCTATTGGTTTCAGTCTCTTGAACATTCAACCAAGGTTCTAAACCTAATGAACCATCGGCACCGAAATCTGCAAATTCATAATTTTCATCGCCATTCATACCATTTACGTTAAATTCATTTAAATTAAAGTCAAAGTTATCTGTGTTAATATTGAAAGTATCGTTGTTTTCTAGACTGGAAGATGGTGTTGATAACGATGTTGATCTTTTGCGTTGAATAACTTGAGGTATTCTATCGTTTTGGAATTCAGGCTTTATTGTTATTGGAGGGATTGAATTGATCTGTGATAACATTTCCGATAAATCATTTTTCTTCGTTAATGTTGGTTGGTCCATATTGTTGATGTAATTTATCGTTCTCTTTTTCGATGACACAATTGATGTTCTATTGGATAATGGGCTTGATGGTTTAGTATAATTATCACCCGTATTACTATTATTTTCATTACAGTTGGTATCCTGGAATGGGATGTTGATTGAATTGGTTCTCTTTGGTACTGATGATTCTTTCGCCAAATATGTGCTTTTGTTACTGCCTCCTAAAATTAAATCAATAGAATGTTCTAATAGCTGTAAGCAGCTGTTAGACAAACTACCAGGCAAATCTTTATCCCAATTTTCTAATTTCAATTCACTTATTAACTCAGTCAATAATCTCTTGCAGTCTTGAAACAATGCCCCGCCTCTAGTATATTCTAATGAGCCTTTTGCACTTAATAAAATCAATCTAGTCTTTAAACGATTAATATTCATAGGTAATGGTATATGGTCTTTAAATTCATCAAAGAGTTTTAAAATTGCTAACGCACATTGTTGAATGACAATATTAGATGATCTGCTTGATTTTTCCACTTCACTTGCAATAATTGGTAAATGAATTAACATTTTAGATGAATAATATAAGGATATCAATATAATTTGTTTGAAATCCAATATCTTATCATTTTCTTGTGAATTATCCAATTTGAAAGATCCGTTGACATCAATATCAAATTTATAAGGTGTTGGTAATGCTCTTCTCCATGAATCTAACAGATTTTCATGTATTAAAATCAAATCATAATTTGCATTTTTAACATTTGAAGAATCCGAATTCTTAACTATCGATGAATGTCTTTTGAAAATTGAATCTAGAATATTACCCAATACTTGAGAATATCTCATTATACTCAAAGAAAATTTTGAAACTTTACCAACCAATGAAATTGTAGAATTATTAACCATAATGAAATTATTATTCACAAAATTTTCATCAGTTTCATCGGAATCAACACCTAATGGTAATGCACATTCTATTTCATAATCTTTCAACAATCTCGGAACACCTAATTGTAATGAACTGAATGAATCCAAAGTATAAATGCACCAAAATAGAATTCTTCTTTCACCTTGTTGAAACTTAGAAACAGTGGACCCATTGATTCCTAGTACAGCAGTTGGACAACGATGCAATCTTAGTTGTTGAGCCATTGTGATAACCCTTCCTCTTAATTGATATGAGGTTATGACATCCCCGATATTGATACAATAAAAAAATGCCAATGCTAAAATTTGCAATGATTGAATACAACAAGGTTGAGTCAATGATGATTGAATTAATTCATGGATAAGATAATCGTAATAAGTTATCAGTTGTTCATCTATTTGTGATATTGAATTTGATTTTTGCAAACTTATTAAAGATAATTGAATAATTAAGATCATTAAACATCCAAATCTTTCCTTTTGATACATCAAATTATCAGTGAATTTATTTTCTAAACTTTTCAAGAAATTCAAATATTCTTTGGAAAATTCATTTTTATCAATAATTGGTAATACCATTCCCCATTCTTGAAAATAAATTGTAATTAATTGATCTAATTGGATCTTGGATGGAATTTTTAAATGGTTAAAGAATAAATTTGAATTTGACATTGATAAATTTTTGAAATTTAAATTATGGAAATCAAACTCATTAAATTCGTCATTATAATTTTTCTGAAGATTATTTTTTTTAGGTATTTGCTTTAAAGATGCAATGGTATTTGCTGTGAAATAACAAACTTTAGAATTCAACCCATAAATCTCACCAATTTTGCTCAATAAAGAAGGGATAAATAATGTTTCTTCCGTACTTCTAGGAATTGACATAGCAACTAAATTAGCCAATTGAACCTTTGGATTTGTATTATAGTTTAAACCACCATTGGTTCCTGCAGTATTTATCGAATTATTAACTCTTGCCAAAGCCAATGCAGCATTTAAACCTGGGGCTTGATTTTGTTCGAAACTGATATTATTAAATTGGTATCCATTATTATTGATATTTGTTGATGTACGGCTATTAAAATTGTTATTGAAATTATCATTGTTATTAAAATTACTTGAACTATCAAATATTGAATTTGTTGAGTCATGGAATGAATATAAAGAATCTTGATCGTCACTCTGTTCCAAATCCACCGAACCTGCAATTGAAACAGGTGTTTCATGAATTGAATGAGGATAATTGACACAACAACCAGGTCCTGTATGAATATGTTTAAATCCATCTATATGTTCCGTTAAAGATGTTGATGGATGGGAGTTGTTATGTATTGATTCTTGTTGTTGATTTAACAATGATAAATTTGTCGAACTGAGCCTTTTATTACTTTCAATTGTTTTCCTATCATAATCGATATTATTATTACTATTATTACCATTTTTATTATCATTCTTTAAATCCAATAAATTCAACAATTTTTTATTCTCTGCTTCTAATTCACGGACTCGTTGTTCAAGGGTTTCTGTATAACCTCTTGGATAAGACAATCTTGAAAGTTTATCCGAAACTTTACATTCGAATCCAACTAATTCACATTGCGAACACCTTGGTCTTTTACCATCACATTTAATTTTTTTCAACCGACATCTATCACAAGCCTGGGCTATTCTTTCTACTTTCGAACCAGGGGCCTTGATAGTTTTAGTTCTCGTTACTTTTGTATGCTTTTCATTCGTTTTTTCGGTGGACATCATCTACTGTTCTTCAATATTGATATTATAAAGATGCTAAGTTGGGTATCTTCCTATATTTTATAACAATTATTATATTTTATAATTTATATATTTCTTTTCCAATTACTCCTCGGGGGAATACATTGAATTTTATTTGTTGACTCTTAGTTTGATTCAATCTGGGGGAATTGTATTGGAAAAAAAAAAAGCTGGAGAAGTCGTGCCCTGTACATTTTCAAAAGTCATTCATTTTGTACTTATCAGCAATTAATTAATTTCTACATATATAAGTTTTACAAACTATCAATTGAAAAAAACAAAAAAAAATCATACAAGATACCAATATTTGCAGATAAATATAATTCTATAGTCAGTAGTAATGTAGAGTCTGATTACGTCATAAGAATTATTCAAAAACTGTAATTTATTTGATATATATTAGACGTGTATTAAACACCGATATTCATTTCATATCCTAACAAATAATTCTTGAGTTGAATGACTAGTGAAGAATTATAATGTAACATATCAGTCGTTTGTAGAGCTACGTCATTGAGTTACAAGATATCTCTACAATAACAAAACAACCAATCACTAATTTATATAAATAATAATATGTATTATAAGTTAGAATAATAATACCACCATGATCACGTCTCTTTAAAAGAATATTTATAATATCTTTACTAAATTTATATAGTTGGTCGAAATGAAATATATCGATAACCATGTTCTCTAAAAAAAGAGAAAACGATTAATCGTTCTCTAATCTAATTCTGAAACCTGTAAAACAAGTTTTCCTTGAGATTTATGATCTTTTAATTCATCAATAAGTATTTGATAATTTTCTAAACCTTTAACAACTTTATTAATATTGACTTTAATTTTCTTCTGTTCGAATAATTCAACAGCTTTTTCATACCAACCACCCTTTTGAATTGAAGAGAATGAATAATTGAAAGATTTTGGGAAAAAGAGTTTTTTCAAAACACCTGTAATATGGAAAAAACTAAAACTTTTATTATAATCACCAATTTGATCACCAACAATTGTATAATAACCTGAATTTTCTGATTTTGGTTTCAAAATTTTATCAATGATTGGGAATAATTCATTATTTCCAACAGTATCAACAATAATATCTAATTTCTCACCATTATATTGGGTTTCCACAATTGATAAAACATCATTAGCAACATTATTGGCAGTATAATCAACAATTTGATCGACACCTGAATTCTTAACGAATTCTGATGATTTGGATGAATTGATTGAAATGATGGACTTAACATTATAATAATTTTTTAACAATTGAATTGCATAATTCCCAACACTTGTGGCACCACCTATAACTAATGCTCTACTTGATTCAGTTGGTTTATGATTATGGGTAAATAAAGTCCAAGCAGTCCCAAAGACTAATGGAAATGATGCAGCTTCAGTTAAGCTTAAATTTTTAGGAATTTTCCCTAAATTTGGATATCTTGAAATATCAATTCTAATATATTCTTGGAAAGATCCAATATTAAACAATCCATCGTCTAAAATCCCTGAAATTTGATCATTAATTTCAAAATTTTGAACATTTGAACCTTTATGAATAATTATACCTGAAAAATCCCTACCAAATTCCTTTCTACCTCTTGCAAAGAAAATAAATGGATGTGAATTGTAGATTATTAAATCAACTGGATTAATTGCAGCTGCAACTATTTTAATCACAACTTCATTAGGCTTCAATCCAGTGATATCAAGAGATTTAACCTCGATATTGATTGGTTGATTATAGTTATAACCAACTTGTTTATTTTGTAGTACTTTAACTGCTTCAGACATTGTAAAAAATATTTTGGAGGGAAATATAAATGTATGTTTAAGAATTATCACTTATTGAGTTTGATAAAATTTTGGATGAAAATAATTTATAAGTTTAAAAATAATGATGTTTATATAAATAAATCTAAATATATTATATTATTTGGATAAATGGTTATTAATATAATTATTGCTGTTTTATTTGACAAAGTCTTAAAATAAATTTCCCCATTAATTTATATTATTATGCCATTTCAATGGATAATTGTTAAATTATTTTTGTTAATTATATATAATTTTTTTTTTTTTGAACCACCTGAAATTATGAGATCATAAAATAAATCCGCCACATATGACATGATAACAGACTAAACATAATCCTTCAATCTATCTCAGTTTATAATAAACTGTTGTATTATCAATTAAATTATATTTGTATGAACTCATATTTACTATTCAAAGACCATAAATAATTGATAACTATATTATGTTATAGTACCATTGAATCTAGCTTCGTAAATAGATTTACTTTCTATTCAATTGATTTATAAATCATTACAGACTATAGATAAAAACATAAAATAATTATATATATACTGTATTTTCTTGTGAATTGACTTATACCAAAAAAACATATTCTAACTAGTGTACTTCCTATTTTTTTTTTCTTTTTAAATGTTTTAACAATATTATGATACCAGATCATTTTATCATTATAACTTTCTTTAATTTATCAAAGACCGATTCATTCTTATTTCTAACTATTATTTAGAATGTGCAAATTTTTTACCTTTTCTTCTTTTCGAAGATTTTAATTCTGGTAGTGATGATAATGTTGATAACAATGATAATGCCGATAATGATGTCAATGATGCTGATGATTTATAATTACCAAATTTTTTTATAAATTCTTTAGATCCTGGCATATCTGGATATCTTCTGGCAACTCTAAGAGAATTATCAATAATTTTGTTCCTTTCTTTTTCCAAAAGTCCAACTTTTTTTTGATGAACAATAATATAGTTTATAATCCTTTCCGCAGTTTTAGCTAGTATTTGTTTACTTTTTGCCTTTGCTTTACTTGTAGATATATAACTATCTATAAGAACTTTTAAAAGTAATCTTCTATATGATTTAGAATCTAATGATTTGATATCAATGTTATCAAAGTCAAATATATCGATATCATCAAAGTCATGTATATCAATACCAAGTTTTTTTTTGAGACCATAATCATCATCCAATTCTTCCTCACTACTTATATCAAAATCATCATCTAATTCATCTTCACTACTGTTATTAAATTCATCATCCAATTCATCTTCGCTACTGTTATTGAATCCATCATCCAATTCATCTTCACTACTGTTATTAAATTCATCGGAATTATCAATTTCAGAATCATCACTACTGGATAAGAATCCAAGTAATGGTTCTGGTGAATATTTGTAATCATCTGAATCTTCTAAAGAATCGAATGGACGTTTCATGATTTAGTGTTGTTTTTTTTTTCTAAAAAAATCTAGAATTATAATTGCCCAGCTTTATAACTTCAATGGTTTGAGTTTTGATAATATTATTATATATCAATATGATTTATAATAAAATTGATTATGACTTGAAATGATATAAAATAATATCATATAATTAATACCGTGACGCGTTCATGGATATTATATTATTATATTATAATTTATATATTTATAGGACTAAAATATATTTGTTAGTTTACCACCCCGCGATTTAACGTCGTCGAACGTACCGTTTTCAGCTTAAATATAGTTGTGATTAATTAGTGTTAATCAGACAATAAGTATTATACAGTTAAGTAATAATACAAGGAGTAGTTTGTAATAAGTTGATCGATAGTATATTAAGTAGTATATAAAGAAGATAATTGTAAAAGGGAAAAAACAGGGAAAGTAATTATATATAATAGTGAATTGATAATTGTATCACATCTGTTTCATGTTGTGCAATATTTAAATATA